>APFE031000165.1:362181-374746 GCA_000404065.3 Pinus taeda
CATTTTGTTGAAATGATTTTTCATTTTGAGGCTGAAATTGCTTAGGACCCTTGTTTGGTTTAGGACCATTCCTTTTAGGATACAACTTCTTAGGATTGTTTGAATTTGGTTGCTGCTGGGTGGCTAACGCTTTCTTAGAAGAGTTTCCAAGATTAAGAAGACCAAGGTGTAAGAGTTTTTCTTGTTCTCTTATTAAAGAATCACAAAAAGAATCAAAAGAAGGGGACTTGTAGTCTTGTCCTTGAGAAATGAAAGCTTCTCTTGTAGAATGGAAGGTGCAAACAAACACAGAGTAGGCTGGTCCTAACTTAGTAAGAATAGAATAGATAAGGTTACTATCTTCTTTCTTAACCTTAACCCCTTCCAAGAGAAGTCTAAGGGTCTTGAACTTGGACAAAAAATCTTCAATACAAGAAAAATTATTGGGGTCCAATGTAAGCAACTCATTTTTGAGTTGATGGGCTCTAAGTTCATTTTTGATTCCAAAAACTTTAGTAATCCATTTCATTGCTTCATCAGGAGTATCAAGTTTTGCAATATGGAATCTAAGATCTGGATAAATAGACATCCCTATCAACCCACGTGCTTGATCTTGCCTATTTTCCCATTTAGCTGCCTTATCTTCATCTTTCGGTTTGGTTTCTTGGCTTGTGGCTATTCTGTAGAGACCTTTACTTCTAAGTAAATCCACAATGTAGGAACCACCATTGGAAGTAGTTGGTGCTATCAAGAATAACTTGGCATAGAATTTCCATTTTAAAATAAACTAAAGCTATAGATGCTGAAAATAAGTGTTCCAATGGAAAGATATCGAAAAATTAGACTGGTTCAAAAAAACGGCTCTGAAAACGACTTCCGGATGAAGAAGTTATGGCTTTTTGAAGAAAAGTTGATGAAGATGCCGACGAAGTGCGGGAATGTGCGGAAATTAATGATAATGTTAAAAAAAAATCCACCCCCTTTCCAAACTTAATCTAATTAGCTCAAAAAAAAGAAGACTTGAACTCAAGACCTCTACTATCATAAAGTAGCTTTGGACCAAGTGAGCTAAACTAAAAGTTTAGTAATTTTTGGAAAAGAGGAAGTGAGGGTTTTTTTGTTTTTTGTTTTTTGTTTGTTTGTTACTTTTTTTTTTTTTAGTCACTAAAGCTTTGGGCTGTGTGCTTGCTTGAGAAAGCTCTTTTTCCCTGCAAAACAAAAAACACAAAACCCAACACGGACATACAAAAAAAACAAACCTTGCGGCTGGAAGTTAGCTTTACCCAGAAACTAAATATTTTCCTCAATGTTTCTGATTTTCCGAGATCACACTAAGGCACAGCGAGAAAGAGCATATGCATGAGAAAAATCCTTCCTCTCTGTTTCTGATTTGCCTAGATCACACAGAGTCGCAGGGCAAAGAGCATACGCAGAAATCAAAGGTATAGATCCGGTAATAAAAAAGGATTTAAATAAACCGAAATAATAAACAGAGAGAAAATAACTAGAAACTGCAAATAAACACTGTATACCTCCAACTCTTAAAAATGACGTAGCTAAGGCTACCATAAACCTTTTCACGTGAAACGAAAGGGGTTCCTCACTGAAATAGATGCTCCTAACACAATAGAGTAGTCCTCTCGGCCCGAAAGCAGCCAGAAACAATAGATCTAGAAAATGGCAGTCAGATGCAGTTCTACCGGCTTCAGATTTGGATCACCAACAGATGCGGCCCTCAAATAGCTCTGATACCATGTAGGAATTTATAGGGTAAGTTCCTCAGATAGAACACCAAAGGCACCCGCTCACAAACAGATCACAATCACACACCAGTTTTTTGACGTGTTTAAAACCCTCAAAGAGAAACAGTCCACGGCCTGAGCCAACGTACCACTTCAGAAATTTATTATTAAATAAATAAATTTTACATCATCTTCTCTGATGACAGTTAACCTACAAATGACCTTCCATGCTCTTAAATAGAGATCATTGCCAATCGGTGTTTAAGCTAGATTCAGTTCGTAATACTGAGGAGAGAATGAACCGTCGGATCACTACATATCGTGACCGTCGGATTGTAAGTTACAAAAGTACATAGTAAAGAAACACACTTTACCTAACTCTACACTAGACCAAGCTATACTTAACTATTTCATATGTGTCGGAATATCTTAACAGGTGCCTTAAGCACACCAAGGCCTATAGTGCTGGATTACAAGAAGGAGATCCTTTTGAGCTCAGTAATTTTGTGGTTGTTGTTACATGAGTACCTGAATATGCCCAAGTGGTGTAGGCATTGGTAGCCTTCTGGATCAAACTTAGATTCAAATTTCATCTGATTTGGTTACCAGTGGAAGAATAGCAGTTGGATTACCACTTGTGTGACTATGAAGGAGAATCCTAGTTGTGACAACTAATGGCTACTTAGGGGTACAGGTATCCTGGTGAAGCCACTGTTGGTGCCTATAATTTTACAGACTAGCATCAGAGGTATAGCAGGAGAAGCTGAGGTTTTGTATGGGGACATGCAATTGCTTCAGTTGGGGGGAGATGTTGGGTGCAATTTTTATACCTATTTCCTATACTTTCTTTCCCCAGTTTTGATCATATTTCCCTCCAGGCCAATGAAACTTTACATGTTAATCGCATTCTCCTTATTATAAACAACCTATTTTACCGTTATGTTATTTTCCCATTTTTTTTCTTAATGTAATGATGCAATATTCCTTTTTATGGCTAATTGGAGTAAGCATTGGAGAAGTCTTTTGGATCCTCTCCTCTTGTTCAGGTGTTTCTTGTGAGAATGAGGTTATGGAGTGAGCAACTGCGCTGATTAGTCTAAGAGCAGGATGGAATAGATTGGTGTTACACTCTGTATGTTGTTACAAGTGTTGTTGTTACACCATGTGCTAGTACAGGTGACTGCTGTTACACCTCGGGTGCTTATACAATGTTGGTGTTACCCAGTGATTGATGTTACATCCAAAACCATCATTTGACTACATGATGTTGTTACACCGTAGCTGGAAAAGTCATGGGTACTATTCCACACAACAGCGATTGGAAGTTATGAATTGTTTATTTTGAAAGTAATAGATCTAGGGGGTTCTAATCTTAACCAATGTATTTGAATAGCATCTGTATTTAGGAACTGGTTGTAATGATTTCTATTTTAAGATCAACATGAGAACCATGAGATTCTCATGACTGATCTATTCCTGATTTTGGGTATGTAATAACTATAAGAGAAACTTAATCTCTCATGTATGATATGGCATAGAGAGCACTGTTATTTTGATATTGTAACTTTTAATTGTTTTTAATATCAAAGACACTGCGGTGATGCTGTTGCTATTTGTAAGTTGATTCTTTAACTAATATCGTGTTCATTCCTGTGCCCTTGATAGGGATGAAGTTTCCCTCCTCTTTAGCAGGGATTGCAATGGTAGAGTAGCTATATATTATTGTTTCCCTCTTTTATTGTTTGTATGATTTTCTGTTGTCGCTATATAATTTGTAGAATATATCTACTTCAGTTCCAGAATTATGTTATGCTGTTACACCAATTCGATTAGCAGTATGGTAGCTGATTAGTTGGTGTAGGTATTAGTACAGTGTGTGGCGCGTCTTTTCTTTAGTAACTGTGAAGTGTGATTTCATTTCTTTTGAGCGTTTTAATTTATGCATGAATGATTTAATTTCTACAATTGATTCAACAACATTCTTTACTATCTTCTATTTTCATTCTTGGTTGTAGCGTATCGGCACAGACAATGAAAACTCCACTGAAATAGCAAACCTACCCTGGGTTGGAAATTAAATGGTTGCAGTCTTGGTTAATTAGGATTGATTAAAAAAGCACTACAATAATATTCTCATGTTAAACCCTACAAAACTAGATGAAGTTTGTGTATAGGAAACTCATTTAGAGGCAAGAGGGAAAAATGTTTCTGGAATAAATTGGTGAGAAGTCATTCACGTATGGAGAAAAAGGAAAAGGGAAATTTAAAGGCAAGGATAAAAAAATGTTACAGTCAAGAAAGAAGGAGAAACGATCACATGTAAACACCACTCTAAAGAAGGTCATGATGAAGACCATTATTGGAAACTTCACCCTGAAATGCGGCCCAAAAATTTTAATAACAAGGATAAAGAAAAGATTGTTGCAACTACACAACAAGATTTAGGTTCTGATTCTGGGGATGAAATAAAGATCACAACCATGGGTTTGAAAGGTAAGGACATTGCAAGTAATATTTCTTCAAATTTTCTCAATGATACTCAATATGAAGAAACAAGAATAAAGCTTTTCCACATTATAATCATTTCAAAACATACCAAGATAGAACCATTGTTTGATAGTGGTTCACAAGAAAATCTTATGTCAGGAGACATTATCAATAAGTTGAATTTAGAAACCATTCCTCATCCTAAACCTTATCTTTTAGGTTGGGTATGTGAGAATGAAAAATTGCAAATGACAAGGAAATGCATACTCATATTTGCAATCACTGTAAACTTTCTTGATGAGGTTGATATTCATGTAGTTCTGCTTGATATATGTGGTATTGTTTTGGGAAGTCCATATATTTATGAGATGAGAGTTAATTTTCATTTCCATGAGAACAAATATCATTTCTTCAAGAATGGTATCGAGTACATTCTTAGAGTGCACAACAGTAAATTGAGTTTAACTCTTGTGAATGTTGGACAAATGAAGAGGATTGTTAATGCTAGTCCAAATTTTGCATTGTTAATGTTTAAGCACAAAGATATTGAGGAACCTAAAGCCTTTCAAGGATATGAATCAAATTTGAATCTGATTTCATTGAGGTTTCTAATTCATGTGATAAGATGTTTCAAGAGTCTAAAAAATTGCCTCCTAAAAGAGGTAAACAAAATGAAGTGCACTTGCAGTAGGATGGTTCATTGTTGAACAATGGTGTGAACAAGATGCCAGTGTTAAAGCATGCAGAAGTCAAAAAGTAAATGCAAAGGCTATTTGAAAAAGAGGAGATTGGTCCCAAAATATCTCCTTGTGGGTTTCATAATGTTTTGGGTTTTAAGGAGGATGGTGCATGGCGATGGCAATAAAATTTGGTAAAGAGTCGAGCCAAGGGAAGGCTAGACATGTTAAGAATCATTATGGCCACAATGTTCAAGGTGAAGTGACTTTGAAATTAAATAAGTTTCATTTGATTGAAGGCCGAGGAGAGAATATTCAGATTTCTTTAGCATAAGTTTTCTCATCTAAACATCTTGAAGAATTTCAGCAAGGTCCTATCTTTGCCAGAAATTCAAAGACCTCAAAAGTGAAGTACATTCATGAAGAGATCAAAGCGAAAAAAACAAACAAAACCAAATGGTTTGAGGTTGGAAGGGTGAGGGAGCTATACCCTCATCTAATTGTTGATTGAAAATGAGATGTTGGACGTCCAAAAGCTTCCCAGGGGGAGGAGTGATCCACAGGATCAATTTAGTGCTCAAAATTTAAAGTGTGTGATAGAGTTTGAAACCTGAATGATTGGATATATCTCAGTGATCTGAATCCAATGTAGCTTGTTTCACTCAAAACTGATATCGTATGCTCCCAATATTGTGTTATGATTGAATTTACAAACAAGTAAATTTTGTCAAAAAGGATAGGTGACTGGAAAATTTGAGGCCATGGCAGGCTACCACATGGCATCACTAGATTGGTTAAAAAAATTCAAAAATTTCAAATGTTTAGAAATTTTTTAATTTCTCCCACGGCTTGAATTTTTAATTATTTTTGTGTTGACTATGTAAAGTTTGGGCTAATAGTGGAGGGCCACATGGGCTAACAAAGGGTTTCCATGTGGCCTCCGGAGTTCAGAATTTGATTCAAAATTCTGGTTGGAGGTCAATTAGCCACAAGGGTCGAACCTACAACCTACAACACAACACAAATGACCTGCACCATTGTGTCATTATGTTGGTTCCTACCTGCAACACAACACAAATGACCTGCACCATTGTGATATTATGTTGGTTCCTACCCATGAGGGTTGGAACCCATATTTAAGTTTTACAAAGAGTGCCATTGGGAGAGGGGGTTGGGCTAAGCCCTAGCCCATGGCCACCCTAGTACCCATGGGATAGTAGGCGGAGGGGCCAAGGGGATAGGCCTTAGCCCGACCCATGGTCACAACCTGTAACATAGAACCCGTCAGAGCCCAGCACGTAAAGACCGTGGTGGTAAAGTTTAAGGGGCTAGCCTCGGGGTCACATGGAACCCTGTAACACCAAGCACACAAAAAAGAGGAGGGGGGCATCCTTAAGGCACATGACATCCATAGGACCATAGACATGACAGAGATAAGGGGGCCAACCCCAGATCATTAGGTCCTAATGCGACAAGGAGCATGCCTAATCAGAGGGGTTTAAATAGTTGGTGAAGTTAGACCATGGAATCTCAACCCCTAATGAAGTCACATGCACCAATGTGATCAAAATTTTCAAGACTGGGGGCTTAATGGCCAAATTAACAGTCCTACAATTTCGCCTGTCGAACGGGATTGTAGGCCAAATTTGCATGCCAATTTCGGGTTTAGGGTGCTCAATCTAGATTTGGGTTGAATTGTAGGATGACTAACCATAGAATTTGGGCAAAACTTGTAATATGCATAACTTACTCAATTTTTGGCCAAATGAGTTGAAAAAATAACCTAGATGGGGCATTTTGATAGTGTCAAATCCATTCAAGACATCACTTTTTCTGTTTGAGCAATGTAAAAGCATGTAAACATACTTTTGAGCACTTAATGAGAGAGGCTTTGCACTAGACGCTGGACCAGGAGATGTAGCTCAGAAGAGGGGTGAAATCCTTTATCATGTTTTGTGTTGTGTTTCAGATATTCTTATTTTGTCTCTGTTTGGCTTAGATTGTGGTTAAATTCAGTTGTTTTATGTGTTTAGTAAATTTATCCTCTACCCAAAACACATATAATTTTCACTTGCAAATTGTTAAAAATCTTCAAGTTTACATATTCAGATCAGTTCGGTATCATAACATCAGGTTATTGTAAAGGTTTGATTTGTTTGTAAGTGTTTTTCTGATGCTTACAAGGTTTAAGCTCAAAAGAGGAGAGGGAGAACTTGTGGAGCCAAGATATCAAATTGTTTCAAGGAAAACAAACAAACCTCAAGCTTCAATATTCATGGCACACGAAGAAGGTCCTGAAGGGATGTTTGGAGATGAAAGAACTTTCAAAAAAGCATTCTTTGAGATCTTTGAAATGGATAAGGTTCTTTATGAAGAGAGAAATGCAAGGTTGTATGGAGATAGCTCAAAACATCTAAAAGGCGATGGAGGAAAAGGAGACAAACCTCCCAAATGGAATGGAGGGAATGGTGAAAAACCACCACCTTCACCTCCATCATCCTTATCCTCATCTTCATCCTCCTCTTCTTCTACTTATTCCACCCTTTCACAAAAATAAACACCTCCAAATTCTCCAAAAGGACATGGTAAAACTCCTTTGTTAAAGCTTGATATTAAATTTGAATTGCCTATGTACAATGGGGAGGTAGATGTCCAGAAATTAGTTAATTGGATTCGTCAGATTGAAGTGTATTGCATGGTAAAAGAATCAAGGATGATGAGACCAAAATTCAACTTGCTTCTCTTAGATACAAAGGTGCAACACTTATTTGGTGGGAAGCCAAAACTCAAGAGGACATCATGGTAACATTTTATCCTCTTGAAATGATTTTGTTGTTGCAATAAGAAGGAAGTTTTATCCATTTTCATACATGCAAAAAATCTATCATGGATTGGCAAAACTTTAGGCAAGCTAAGGGGAAAAACATGCAATCTTATACCCAAGAGTTTAGGAAAAAATCTTTGATTTTGGGTATAGGTTTTTCCTGTCGAGATATTTTTCTCAAATAGATTGGAGGATTTCATAGTTACTTGAGACATACCATTCTCATGTTTAACCCTACAAAACTAGATGAAGTTTGTGTACAGGAAACTCATTTAGAGGCAAGAGGGAAAAGTGTTTATGAAGAAAATAGTGAGAAGTCATTAAAGTGTGGAGAAAAAGGAAAAGGGAAATTTAGAGGCAAGGATAAAAAATGTTGCACTTAAGAAAGAAGGAGAAAACATCACATGTAAACACTATTCTAAGGAAGGCCATGATGAGGACCATTGTTGGAAACTTCATTCTAAAATGAGATCCAAAAATTTTAATTACAAGGAGAAAGAAAAGATTGCTGAAACTACACAACAAGATTTAGGTTTTGATTCCGAGGATGAAGCAAATATCACAACCATGGGTTTGAAAGGTAAGGACATTGAAAGTACTAGTTGTTAAAATTGTCTCAATTATACTCAATAGGAAGAAAAAAGAATAGATATTTTCCACATTAGGATCATTTCAAAACATACCAAGATAGATACGCTGTTTGATAGTGGTTCACAAGAAAATATTATCTTAGAATACATTTTCAAGAAGTTGAATTTAGAAACCATTCCTCATCCTAAACATTATCCTTTTAGGTTGGGTATGTAAGAATTCAAAATTGCAGGTGACAAGGATATGCATACCTGGATTTGCAATCAATGCAAAATTTCTTGATTAGGTTTAACTTGATGTAGTTCTGCTTGATATATGTGGTATTGTTTTGGGAATTCCATATATTTATGATAGGAGAGCTATTTTTCATCCACATGAGAAAAAATATCATTTGTTCAAGAATGGGATTGAGTACATTGTTAGAGCGCATAACAAGAAATTGAGTTTATCTCTTGGGAATTCTAGACAAATGAAGAGGATTGCTAATGATAGTCAGGATTTTGCATTGTTAATGTTCAAGCAGAAAGATGTTGAGGAACCTAAAGTATTTCAAGGATATGAATCAAGTTTGAAATCTGATTTCATAGAGGTCTTTAATTCATGTGATAAGATGTTTCAGCATTCTAACAAGTTTCCTCCTAAAAGAGTTAAACAAAATGAAGTGCAATTGCAGTAGGATGCTTCATTATTGAACACTGGCATGAACAAGATGTTAGTGTTAAAACATGCAGAGGTAAAAAAGAAAATGCAAAGGCTATTCGACAAAGAGGAAATGGTCCCGAAATATCTTCTTGTGGGTTTCATAATTTTTTTCTTTGAAGAAGGATGGTGCATGGCGATGGAAATCACATTTGGTAAAGAGTCCAGCCAAGTGCAAGGCTAGACATGCTAAGCATTGTTATGGACACAATGTTCAAGATGAAGTGAATTTGAAATTGAATAAGTTCATTTGATTGAAGTTCGAGGAGAGAATGTTCAGATTTCTTTAGCATAAGTTTTCTCATCTAAACATATTGAAGAATTCTAGCAAGGTCCTATATTTGATAGAAAGACAAAGACTTCAAAAGTGAAGTACATTCATGAAGAGCTCAAAGCAACAAAAACAAAAAACACCAAATGGGTTGAGGTTGGAAGGGTGAGGGAACTATACCCTCATCTAATTGTTGACTAAAAATGAGCTTTTGGATGACCAAAAGCTTCCAATGGGGAGGCATGAACTGGGGGGATCAATTTAGTGCTCAAAATTCAAAATGTGTGATAGAGTTCGAAACCTGAAAGATTGGATAGATCTCAACGACATGAATCCAATGCATCTTGTTTCACTCAAAATCGATATCATATGCTTCTAATATCGTGTTGTGATCGAATTCCCAAACAGGTAAATTTTGGAAAAAAGGGGAGGCAACTGGATAGTTTCGGCCAGTGGTAGGCTGTCACATGGCCTCACCAGATTGGTAGAAAAAAATTCAAAAATTCTAATGTTCAGATTTTTTTTAAAATTTTTCCTATGGCTCAAATTTTTAATTACTATTGAGTTGACTATGTAAAGTTTGGGCCAATAGTGGAGGGCCACGTGGGCCAACGAGGGGTTGTCATGTAGCCTCCAAAGGTAGATTCAAAATTTCGGTTGGAGGTAGAGTAGCCACGGGGATCGAAATCATGACCTGCAACACAACACAATAGGCTTGCACCACCGTGCCATTATGTTGGTTCTTACCCATAAGGGTTGTAACCTCTATTTAAGCTTTACAAAGTCATTGGGGGAGGGGGTCGGGCCAAGCCCTAGCCCCTAGCCATCCTAGTGCCCACAGGACTGCAGGTGAAGGGGCCAAGGGGCTAGACCTTGTCCTAGCCCATGACCACAACTCGCATCTCAAAACCCGTTGGAGCCCAACACGTAAAGAACCGTGGGAGTAAATTTTAAGGGGCTAGCCCTAGGGTCACATGGCACTCCATAACACTGGGCATGTAGAAAAGAGGAGGGGGCCAACCCCAAGGCACATGATTGTAGGAGCGGTGGATATAAGGGGGCTAGCCCCAGGTCACTTGGACCCAATGCGACCAGGAGAGCATCCTTATCGGAGGGGCTTGAACAGTTGCAGAGTTAAGCCTTAGAGCTCGACCACCAATGTAGTCGCATGCACCATTGTGAAATTTTCGGGACTGGGGGCTTAATGGCCAAATTAACTGTCCTACAATTTCACCCATCGGACGGGATTGTAGGCTAGATTTACATGCCAATTCCGGGTTTAGGGCACTCAAGCCAGATTTGGGTCGAATTGTAGGATGACTAGCCATAAAATTTGGGAAAAACTTGTAACAGACATAACTTACTCAATGTTTGGCCAAATGAGGTACAAAAAGAACCTAGATGGGGGTTTTTGACAATGTCAAATCCATTGGAGACATAAGTTTTGATGTTTGATAAATGTAAAAGCATGTAAACACACTTTTGGATGCTTAATGAAAGAGGCCCTACATTGGAAGCTAGACCAAGAGAGGGGTGAACTCCTTTATCATGTTTTGGGTTATGTGTTTTAGATATGCTTATTTTGTCTCTATTTGGATGTAAATTATGGTTAAATTCACTTGTTTTATGTGTTTAGTAAATTGATCCTCTACCCAAGACACATATAATTTTCACTTTCAAATTGTTAAAAATTTTCAAATTTACATATTTAGATCATATATTGTGTTAAGGTAACCTCCCCAAGGTCTATTTCACTCTAAAAGAGTCTTATTTTATTATTGATGAGTTTGGGACAATTGATCGAGACGTTATTTGGACGAAGATATGGTATGGTATTTATTGGCCTAAGTTTGCTTGTTTTCTCTGTTGATAGCAAGGAAATGACCCTTAACATGGGATCACATTCGTTGGAAAGGTTATGGAGGACCATCCTTATGTTTTTTGTTATAGATCTAACCCAAAAATATATGATAATAGAAATTTATCGAGAAATAATAAGATAGAAATGGATAGAAATGCTTCTTTATTGATTAAAACCCTTAAGGTAGGGCAACACCACACATTCAATCCTTAAGGAAGGAGAACACTCCACAAGCCATACACCTGTTCATACAATAATCCTTGACACCTCTCAATGGGGAGTCTCTAGCCTCTATATAGGCCTCATACATACAATACCATGGGTCAATACCATGGTTCCCTCAATACCATCTATCTAATACCATGGGCCCATTACATTATTACTAACTACTTGTGGTCCCTTACATGATACAGGTTAACCACCTTATTTATTACTATGGTCCATACCATTACTACATTATTCCCTTGGGTACCTCCCTTTGTACCCCATGTTATCCCCCCTAGGTACACTACATTCTATCTAATACCATGGACCCATTACATTATTACTAACTACTTGTGGTCCCTTACATGATATGGGTTAACCACCTTATTTATTACTATGGCCCATCCCATTATTACATTATTCCTTTGGGTACCTCCCTTTGTATCCCATATTATGCCCCCTAGGTACACTACATTCCACCCCACTTAACATGTTTTGTCCTCGAAACATGGGAAGAACACAAATAATAAGATCTATTCAAAAGAGTAGTCCACTGGTACCATGCACATGCATCTAACCATCCAAGAGAAAGGTCAATCCTCGATCCAACTGGTGCCTCTCTCGCTTGAGATGGAAGTTGACCGTGACGGCTCTTCTGTGTTGATGTGTAGTAGGTGGATCGCCACTCCTCTCTATCTATCATGTGGGGGTTGTTGTCCTTGTGGCTAATTCGTTGCCATCTTGTTGGTTGTTTTCTTGTGGGGTGATGTGGGTGGTGATACGCTGAAGTTTTAACCAACAGTGGAGCCTGAGTGGTATTTGGTACATGTTGTGGTGCCTGCTATTGTTTCTTATCTTCCAATATTACTTCAACCACTGAATCCTCATCTGATGCATCGGTACCTGTAACCTTTTCTGCTTCAACCTCTGTTTGTGTTTGACTGTCGATCATCAAAGGCTCATCATCTGATATGTCAGTCCCTAGAACATCTTCTACTTCAACCTCCATGGACTGTACCTGCTTATTGATGGAAATATCCTGTAATGTAATTATCTTCTTTTTATACCAGAGCTTCAGGAATTTCTTCTGCACATTAATATTTATAGTACCCACTGATTCCATCCAAAGGTATCCCAAAACAACATCCTCATTAGCCATATCTGAAGCATAAAAATTAGAATGCAATACATACTTGAATCTTTATAAAATTGCACCTGCTCATTATTAAC
>APFE031000166.1:7054-25084 GCA_000404065.3 Pinus taeda
TGTGTGTGTGTATAGTAAATACCACAATGTTGTGTTATAAAGATCCATAGGTAGTATGTGTTGTTTTTAGTGTTTTTTTGGTCATAGGTGTCGTAGAACACCGAGGACGGTGTTCCCCCAAGGGGGTGGGGTTTGTAATAGCCCCTGGTTAAAGTTTAATGTAATAAAGGATATTAAAGGAAAAATAATAAGACCAAGGTCATGGGACATGTATTCCAAGCTAAATGTTGTGCAAGCATTATAGTGGGCATCACTTGTGGTTTATTAATGACTATGGAAATTGGAAAAGGAATTAGCAAAGGAAAATAGGCACTAATTCGCATTTAATTATGAGGAACAAAGGAAAATAGGAGAAAACGAAGATGAAGAAACACAAATATGCATGCAAAGGAAATTATAGAGAAAATGAAGGAAAATGAAAGAACGTGAAACATGAACGATAAAGAGGCATCAAAAAAATAGTTCACATATTTTTGTCAGTTTTAGTTTTTCTCTCTTACACTCTTGCACACTTAGATAATTCTTAGAGCACTCTATCATTCACTTGGATTTGGAGGAAGGAAAAGAAAGGATATTAAAGGGAAAGGAAAGAAGAGGAACGGACGAGCAAAGGAGAGCAAGGGAGCATAAGGAGAAAGTTGGATCAACAACTTAAGTAGAGTTGCATGTGTGATTTCCTTGCTGGGATATGAATGCATGGTGCATGAATTTGATTATTTAGTTCATTTGTTTTCATTTGCATGGGTTTTTCCTATATTGACAATGGTTTCAACCTTGCCCTGTCATTTCCTAGATAACCACAGTGTGATGGGATTCATTCTTTGTTGAGCTTTGGATTGTTGGAATATTTTGGATCTGGTCGAGGTAGTCTCAAGAAAATCCCATGGGTTTGGGGTGGATATGGTTTTCTCGGGGAGGCCATCAACAGGTGGGTGGAGACAAAAAAATTCCTCTGGGCATGGTGAAGGAATTCTAAGGCATCCAAGCTTGTTTTGGTTTTGTGATCTCATGACCAGTTTAGGTGAGATCATGGTAGTTTGAGGATGGAGGAGGTTCAACCTTTGGATTCCCTGCTTGTTTATGTCTTGGTTTATCCCATGAGATCCCACGTTCATGCTTATCATATGGCATGGGGGTGATTCGATAAAAGAGAGATTTGGTTCAACCCAATCTATTGTTAGGTGTTACATGGAAGTCCCTAGCTTGGTTGCATTTTGCATATGTTAATATGATAAATTAATGTGATTAATGAGCACATGATCTAGTTATTGTGATGATATTGCTACTAATTTTTCATGGTTTCTATTATGGTTATATGTTGGTTATATGCATGGTTATATGATATGCTCTTATTATGGATCTTGCTCATGATTTTAAAGTTATTGAATTGTTGATGAATTCCTGGGTTAAAAAGTGTTGTTGCAGCTACTTGTGATGGAACTAGACCTTTTTAATGATTCTCTAATGAAGCTTGGAAGTTTATGATCATATATGCATTCATGAGCTGTAGCTTCTATGTTTATCATATATTTGACGAAATGTCTATCATGCATTAGGTATGTTTTGGGAATGAGTTAGCCCTAGTATTAATTGTTTAGACTTGTCATCATATTAAACTTGGTTTTGGAAAGTTTTGGGTAGCGTTTTGGAGGCTAGCCTTAAAAAGTAGCATAGATCTCAAAACCACTAGCACATAATAGGGAAATTTCAGTCATAGCTGCATGTAGGTTGGCTTATGGGTGCTATTGGAGCCTCATAACCACATGCACACTTTGGCATGGGTGTGGTTGGGGTGTTAAGCTTGTGAAAGAGGAGTTCTAGCTTGGGATCTGATTATTAGAGGTTGTGAGTTGACTTCCAGGAGATCTAGTGCTCCTGAGAGGTATCGGTAAGTTTTCAGTTTGTAGGCCCCACTTCCATCACTAGAACTTGGAGGTTAGGACATATCATAGTGACACTCATCTCATGATTTCCCTCTAGAGCTTGTAAATGAGGGAAAATGTGTGAGGAGGCATTACACTAAGTATGTGAGTTGTAAGTGTTGTATAATGTTATGTGTATAAATCTCCATATCAATTATGTTCATTTTGTAAATGGTTTTTGAAAAAGATGGTGTTCCCTTCAAGGGAGAGGCAATTGTGACATCCCTTAGTTAACATTTCTCTTTTGTAAATAATTGTATTTACTTTTAAATGGATGAGCGAAGGGAACATATTCCATTGCTTGAGGATTTGGTTGTTTTTAAATAGAAGTCCTGGTTGGTATAAAGGAATTGAATGTGTTAAATAGGTAATAAATTAATTGAAAGAGGAAGGATTGGTCCAAGTGTCCTTTATCTCCAACCAAAAGCAGGAAAAGGAAAAAAATTAAAGATAGGCATGGGTCGCATTGTTAGGACATGTATTTTTGTTCAAATCATGGAGAAGTGAGGGAAGTTATTATATTTTGGGAGAAGAAAGGAGAAGATTAAGGGGATAAATTCATACATTCACTCTTTCTCTCTCTCATGCACAGGCAAGAGACATCTATAGAGAACACAAAATCTAGAATTACTATGTAAGAACACATAGCCGAAGAGGAGATGCTAAAGGAAAAGGGGAGGTCAAGAGGCTCCTGAGGGTTAAGAACATAGTTGATAGGGTAGAAAATATTGTAGAACTAAGAAAATTTTGGGACAAGAGGAACTCTGATGACAGCCAGTTGAGAAACCCATGGGGTTTTCCTACTAATAATAAAAAATTAATGGTTGTGCCTTACTAAGCTGACAAATCCACTCCGGACCTTAAAATTTGTTAACCTTTGAAAGGTGGAGGCACAAATGGATAGTGGGTTGATAACAGCTTATGGTAATTCCATAGGAATTGGGATGCGAACATAGGTGGAATATTCCACTAAGTTGTTGGGATGTGCAATCTTTTTCCTTCAAAGGTAACATGGTTTATAAATCCTCTATCTCATTAACTATATATCTATCTCTTCGTATTTGAACCGAGACTCTCTATGATTGAATCCCTAGAGATGTTGGGATGCTATAACATAAATACATATATATAAATAAATTACTCCCTACCTAGTGTGAAATATTGGAGTAGGTGGTGGGTGAAGGAAGTGTGTTCTTGAGCTACTATGTATCAACTGATAATATTCATTTAAAATTCCTTTGAAACCACTCCACCTAAAACTTTGGAATCTGACTTGGGGATGGCAGCTACAACTACTAGTGGCTATATCTTGTATATGGTTGGGTGGAGTGTTGTTGTCCCAATCATGGTTTCCCAACTTCAGTGTTAAATTAAGATAAATGTTTATATTCTTTTCTTGCTACTAAGTTCTTATTGAAATCGTAAATTGATGTTTTACTTGTTGCATGCCTACTTATGGTTTCCTATAATGGAAAGGAAATAATGTTTTGATGCATGTTATTATGTGCTATTATTTTTCATTGGTGATTCCATCCATGGAATCTGAACATGATTACTCGTTCTAGCATTGTTTGTAAGAAGATTGATTGACCTTCTTGTGCTTGTAAGCTTTAAAGTCCTGAAGCATGTTCCCTTGGTACTATTGCCTTATAACGATACCTTCATACATGAGTTTATATATATATATGCCTAACTTAATGGTGTTGCATGAGGGATGATTGGTTCCCTAAGTTCAAAGGCTTCAAAGTTCTGATGAATAGCCCTTCTTGTATGCAATTGTACTTGTACTTTTGTGCAGGGATTTTCAAGTGCTAATACACCCTCATGAGCACATGATGTGCCTGTTAAGAATATTATGTCATGTTAAATTCTTATTTCCTTGTATGCTCATTGAAGGGATGGTTGAATTCCTTACATGTTGTAAGGATATTGGATGTAATGATTTCCTGATGAAAAGGGCTAAATTAGCATATGTGTATGTTTGAGAAATTGATAGAATTGGCAATTGACATGCATTGTTATCATCATTGGGTGTAAGTTATGTGTATGACTATTAGAATCATGATTGTGTATTTGAGATGCTATTGAGGAAGTCGACTAAGACTCTTGAGCCTAGTAAGGCCCTATAACACTTCCTTCAACCTACTATAGTTTTAATCCAACTAGTGGATCCTTTTTAAAACCATTGGATTCAATATCGAGCATATCAGTCATGGCCAAAGATCTGGGTACAACCACTATAGCTAAGCCAATTTAGGCTCCTTTACATTGGATTTGTGTAGCCTGGGTGGCATACACTTTTCATGTCTTGTTTATAACCACCATGACCTCAACTAAGTGTATGTAACTATGCACATAATGCAGAGCATGAGGAAGTCCCTTTCTCTTATCCTCAAACTCTTAGTCTTATCCATGATACTATATGAGTTTATCACGCCGCAAGATGGTTGGCTTGAAAGCCTAGGTGCTATTTTTTCTGACTGCAACATGAGACCAGGGGCTAGAGCTTGTATGATAAATGGTTGGGAATAAGCAAGATAAGTTAAAGGTCGAGAGGAAACTCTAGAAGAAGTAAGGTTGGAGGTTATAACCTCGAAAGCCCATGAGAAATCAGTATCAGGCTAGCATGGTAGGGATGGTGGCATGGAGTAGATCCGGATGATTTGGAGTTCATGCATTGGCCAACACATGGACAACTTCCATTATAAAGCAGGCCTATCGTAACATTAGGAGGTTTAATGCAAGCCTACATAGACATGAATTTGGCAGTGGATTATAGGAACTTTTAGGTCCTAGATTTTGTCTATTAGAAATGACCTCGTGCAATGGTAGGGTGATTCGATGTGATTTAGCATTGAGATTTCATGGCTAGAGCAAGTCGTTAGAGTGGGAAAATTGGAACATTACAGGTGCGAAGGTGTGGACTCGCTAGGACACATAAGCCAAAAGGTCAAACCTTAACAATTCAGTGGAGAAACAAGTTTAAAATGGGTGTGGGATGACGTAATCCTAGGCTATGGTGGCGAACATGTGAGATTGGCATGTTTTGCATTGGCACAAGGGCGGATGCATAGATAGGTCAACCCAGAGAGAGAGAGAGAGAGAGGGAAAATTGGAACAACAAAGAGAGAGAGGGAAAATTGGAACGAGAGAGAGAGAGAGAGAGAGAATTGGAACGAGAGAGAGAGAGAGAGGGAAAATTGGAACGAGAGAGAAAGAGAGACATAATCCTAGGTTGTGGTGGTGAACATGTGAGATTGGCATGTTTTGCATGGGCACAAGGGTGGACGCATAGATAGGTCAACCCAGAGGGTGCGGAGGTGTGGACTCGCTAGGACACATAAGCCAAAAGGTCAAACCCTGACAATTTAGTGGAGGAACAAGTTTAAAATGGGTGTTGGATGACATAATCGTAGGCTATAGTGGTGAACATGAGAGAGAGAGAGAGAGAGAGAGAGAGAGAGAGAGAGAGAGAGAGAATTGGAACATTACAGGTGCGAAAGTGTGGACTCGCTAGGACACATAAGCCAAAAGGTCAAATAATGACAATTCAGTGGAGGAACAAGTTTAGGTCAACCTAGAGAGAGAGAGAGAGAGAGAGAGTTGGAACATTATAGGAGGACACATAAGCCAAAAGGTCAAACATTGATAGTTTAGTGGAGGAACAAGTTTAAAATGGGTGTGGGATGACGTAATCCTAGGATGTTTAGAGAGAGAGAGAGAGAGAGGGAAAATTGGAACATTATAGGTGCGGAGGTGTGGACTCGCTAAGACACATAAGCCAAAAGGTCAAACCCTGACAATTCAGTGGAGGAACAAGTTAAAATGGGTGTGGGATGACATAATCCTAGGTTGTGGTGGTGAATATGTGAGATTGGCATGTTTTACATTGGCACAAGGGCGGACACATAGATAGGTCAACCCAGAGAGAGAGAGAGAGAGAGAGAGAGAGGATCATGGAGAACAATGCCATGAATGGCTCAATATCCAATATACCATTGCTAGGTGGTTATAACAGGTTCGTTGTGGTAACCACATGGGTGTGACGTGGCAAGGTTAATGATGTGACACTCTCCAATTCACTGGAAATTCAAATGGTCATATCTCTTGACCCAAATGTTGGATTGAGGTAATATTTTATATCATCTTAATCAGCTTAATGAGGTGGATGTAACGATGATGTTTGTTGAGGCTTTAATCTAGTTAAGATGGTAAAAAAATTTATACCCCATTTCCATAATGGCACCTTGGATCTTGGGTCAACATAGTGACCACATCCTTCTAATATATGTTTTGGAGGGGATTAGGAAGGGGTGTGTTACACCAACCCCTATAAATACCATCAAGTGTTATTAGTCCACTAGCCCTAGGTGTCTCCACCACTAAGAATTTTTTCAACCAACACAATATCTAGTGGATTTTTCATCCATGTAAGGTACATCCACTGCTTATTAATTATCATCAAGAAAACCTTATGGGTTTCCTAGCTAGACCCTAAATTGGGATTATTCTATGATTATTAAATAGGAAGCCTCATGAGTTTATCAATTGTGCTATCATTAAATTTATACTCTACAATTATCAATCAACAAGCCTCATGGGTTTCTTAGTTGTGTTATCATTAGAGCTATGCTTTGTGAGTATCAACTAGCAAGCCTCATGGAGTTTTTAGTTGTGATATCATCAAAGCTATGCTATATGATTATTAATAAAAAAGCCTCATGGATTTCTTATTTGTGATATCATCAGAGCTATGCCCTATGATTATGATACAACAAGCCTCATGGGCTTCTAAATCATGTTATCATTAGAGCTTCTCCTTTCCTTGAATTATCTCAGTATTGATATTCTTCTCTTCCCTCTCAATGAATAATCTTGATCATCAGGAACCTCTCAACCTCTGTTTTCTCCCTGCTCCCTCCTTCTTTGCCTATGCTTAATTTAAAGCATGCATAATTCTAAAAACAAAAAGTACCTGTAGCTCCTCCGCAAAACCTTCGCAGCCTATGGGATGCTACCACATCTCCCCCATGGTCTCCTTCCTTCTTTTCTATTAATTACAACTAACTGTTCACTCCTCTTGTGTGATTTTTCCATACTACTCCTCTTCCTAGCACTTTCATTTTTCATTAAAAATTGTCCTTTCTTGGCATGTGTTTTTATCCAAGGAAGCTTGGTCCTTTTCCTCTTGTCCAGCTCCCTATTGACGACATAATCCAAACCATTAAAACCACTTAGTCATCCCATGAATCATATTTAAGATAGCCAAATCCTCAACTAATGGAATTTGTGCCCCTTTCTCTCATGCATTTAATTTGTGGTTAAATAATTATAATAAAATGTTTACAAGGGGAATCAGCCCACAGGGGATGTCACATATACAATGGGTTCAACAAGGGGTTTGTCAATTTATTTTCCCATATATTTTTTTACTATTTGATATATTTTATGCACGGGTACCATAAAAACTAAGGCTAAGTGCACATAGTTCATAAGGTAGGTTTCTTGCCTAAGAAGTCTTGTTTTATTTTTAAGAATAAAACCCTCATGCAAAAAGAATATTGTAATATATTCAAGACAAGACATGGAAGAGAGGGGCCACAAGAAGGAAAACTACTTGAGTTTTTAGGGCTCCAACAATAATGTCTTGTTCCATAACCCAAAACATTTGTAGAATTGTTTCCATCGATCCCACCAAATGAGACATCCATAATAACTTTGGAGTAGTGGGTGCATTGCAACCCTTGAACTATAAAACTGATACAATGGGATTGTCGACCAAATGAAGGAGGTGACAGTTGAAAAAGTAGTGAAGACATTACTAGAACTGTCTAAATTCTTTGTAGTGGAATAGAAAATGAGTAAGGAAATGATTGTACGAGTCAAGGTGTTAGGGGATAGGGGGCTTAACGGTGCATGGAAAAAATATGTTCATACCTTGTAACCACCTCAATCTAGAAGGTAAAACAAGTTGTGAGCAAATCATGCCCCTACATTGGGATGTTCTTTATTATATTCCAAACATACAACATAATATTATGAGTCCATTGCCTCAAGGAGTGAAATTTATATTTCTTTTTGACAAAAAAATTATAAGCATGAAAATCATGACCTAAGTGGTATGAACAAATCATATGGGAGGGAAATGCAAATAAACAAAATTGAGGTGATTAACCCAGCTTTGATAAACAAATAGATCCCCAGTGAGAAATAATTCAATCAACCAAGTATATAATCAAATTATTTTATTCATTGGAACAAAATTGAGCATACCCAAGCCATGAAATCTTATAATGTTAGCTAAGGACACCAAACTATTACCACAAGTGCAACCACTAACTCATATAGTGTGTTTTCCTCTGAGGTTAGGGTTCAAATCAAGCTAGAGAGTAGAGGAGTTGTATGCAATAGAAATTGAAGGTGAGAATGAATGTGGAGTAGGTTATTGGTCTACATTCAAGGCCACCTACCCGCAAAACATAATGCATCCCAAGGCATGCCTTGGGATTCAACATATTAATCACCTAAATAATACTTAACACAAGACCTTGTTGAATTCCAAAACCATATGCAAATTTTATGCACTATTGTGAAATACAACAAGACCTTAGTACCATGCTACGTGACATATAATATGTGTCAGCCAATACATTATGCCACCCAAATCTTTATCATATTGTAACAATTTTATGCTCCATACCTTTAACCATGATATATGGTTACATATTGTCAATGTTTATGTCATAGCTTGTGATCGAAGTATCATGCCTCATGAATGTGTATGTGAATGAATTTGGTCATGCATTGACCTCTTCCTTTTGTTTTTAATATATACAAATGAAATTATCAATCTCTTGACATATATACCCTTTATGAAATTCACAAGAAAATGTTTTTGACAAAGAAAATATCCATATCCCCATGCTTCAAAACCATTAAAGAGAGTACTAGATGATGTTATCATATGTCAGGGGTACCAAAATATACTGTGTATGCTCATAACTAAATAGAAGGGTGGAATTAATGATTTTCCATGTAAAATTAGAGCCATTTTTCTAGACAAATAGAAAGATAGAGCCAATAATGAAATCAATATATTAGAGTTGAGATTTTATATTGTTATCTTTTGTCATCAACATCATGAAATAAGTGCATGCCACCATCAATAATAATCACAAAGCCATAAAACATAAAATGAGATATGAGAGGTGACTATATCCTTATTTCTCCATGGACCCCACCTACTCATAAGTATTTTCCTTTTTCTTTTATAATACCATATTTTCTTGAAGAGAGTTAAGCTACACTGGTTTGCACAATTTTATATGGGTGAGTCATGTATGAGTGAACAAGAAGTTTAATATCTATAATATCCTACCAAGCCACAAGTCTTAGGAAATTCCATAGAGAGTTCCTTCTCTTTTTTTACTTGCGTTAGTTGTGTTTTCTCTTGTAAATGTTTCCCAAAACATATCTTGTGTTCATTATGGTTGGTGTGTGATTGTTTTTCAATGTTCTCTATTTTTTCCATTTTATCTTTTACAATGAAGAAAATAATAATTAATAAATCTATAATGTAAGGAAATTAACCCTCATAGTATAGATTCTTAGTTTATTTTAGCAAATTTGTTATAACAAATTGTCTAGTAGAATATCCATAGAAGTTTATGGATAAGATTTGACCCCTCTCAATGCTTGATAAATCAATTGAGAGTAGAGAGATATCTAGCTTAATATATATGTCATTGAAAAAGCACGTTGTATCATCAATATGCCATAGAAGAAAGGCCTTGTATTATGGTTTGAGATTCAATTATCTAATAGGATATTTAACAATACACACATTGGCATTGGTGTAGGCATTTATGTGCAAAATTAAAACCTAAGTTATATTTAACATAATCACATCTTATTTAAATTTTTGAAATATATGTTAAAAAGTTATATATTACTTGAGAGTGTCGAAAGTTTTCGTGGTTCAATATTACGAAAATTGATTATTCTTTAAATTAATTATATAGAGTATTTAATACTTAAATTATTTATTTGACCCGTTCATTATTAGAATTTTCCATTAAAGTCTAATATTCCATGAATATGAATATTCCATTTCACACTCATCACATGGGTTGACCTAGGAGAAAAAAGTGTTATCACTGATGAAGATGTCAAGAGAAAAGAGTTTATCACTCAATATTTAGTGGACTATTCAATTTCATAAATAATTCATGATAACACTTCAGGAATATAAATCATAGTGAACAGTTGAATATTAAAAACCCATTCCCCACCACTCACTCTCTAAAGTGGTGATAGTTCACTTGTCCACACTCTTGCCCCACCTTCCCCACAACCCACTCTACATGGGTTGACCCATAAGAAAGGGTGAGATGTGCATATAAAAATTTTATAGTTAATTTAATATTTCAATTTATGATGGAGTGTCTTACACATAATTCATTCACTAAAATTTAAATGCCATGAATATAATTTATGGATAATAATAAATAATCCATAAATAAATAAACATAAAACAAAACATCAAACGAAAAAAAAAAAAAGGTAGTTGATATGAAAAATTTATTATCATTTAATTTATAAATATCAATAATTAATCAAACTCACAAAATTAATCATTTATATATAATTCTCATTAAAAATAAAAACCACTTACAAGGATAAAAAGTTGATAGAGGAAAAATTTTATCACTTAATTTAATTAATACTAATAATTTTTCCAACTCATAAAACTAATCATTAATAATATAATATTTATAAAAATCAAAGTCATATAAATAATTGAATATTATGTGTTAATTTTTACCATGCATTTCATATGCTATATGTAAAAGTACATAAATATACACTTTCATCCCAATTTCACATTTTACTATTAATACTACCAAAAGTAAAAATTTACTCATTTAATCTTAAAGCATATTTCATAGTTAATTAGAATCATTGAATTGAATATCTCAACTGTATAGTCTTTGCAGTCATAATAAACTTAAGGAATTCACTAGAGAGGAATAATAGGCCAATCAAATCATATTTTATTCACATAATTTTTATAGGGTACTTTATGTTTAGTCGGTCCTTTCATGGACTATAGGATTTGAGGCACGCCATTTTCTCTTTTAGGATTTGAAAGGATCTCGCCAAAAGTCTTTTTAATATGTAGAGTGTCATCTCAATTTCCAATCTTTACTATGTCTGTCGAGCTTCTTCTTTTAATTTTATTATCTTATCATAATTTTATTTAAATGTTTTATTAAATTAAATATTAAATATTTATAAAAAAACAAAGATATTTTTATAATAATTTTTTTTTATAAGGTATTTTTTAAATTTATTTTTATTTATTTTGATAATATATATTAATATTTTAAATAATAATTTATATTATTTTGATAGGGTTTTTTAAAGAGATTATTGAAATATTTTTAAATAATAATAAAATATAGGGTTAATTAATTAAAAAAATAATACCATAAAATAAGTAATAAAAGTGGTATTCAAAATAGTAGGTATTTAATTCAATTTGTTATATTGTAATTTTTTACTAATAAATTTATAAATAATTTTTCCCTCAAAAAATCATAGTATGCATATCGCATGAGAAGATTTTAAATTTCATTTCTTGTCACCTCACCATTTCACAAAAAAAATTGAGCTGAAAAGTGTGCATATGATTCCACCTTTGGACATTTATTTCCTCCCACGAAGTCTTAGATTAAGTCAAAAAAATCATGATCTTGAAGCCAGAAGCATTCAAATCAAAAGGAACAATTACAAGGAGCAACTTTCAAATCTAACTCTAGACGAAATGGCCAATGATATGACCCTATACAAGGTAATACAGTTGCTTCAGCAAAAATATGTTGACCCAATAGAGACTTTGATACAAGAAAGTGATCCAAACGACTTGCCACTTGTTGCTTCCCACCCTTGTAGTTATTCCATTTAAATGCTCCATTAATGGTGTCAAGATCGACAACCCTTAACTCATGAATAAAATCAGCAAATTGATGAGCCTTGGGGTCAAGTCTCTTTATTCCTCCTTTATTCTCCTCCAAATATTTAATGAGATAAAAATCCATGCCAGCAATTCAAAGTTCATCTTGATATAGGGATCATAATGCTCAAAAGTTTTGTAAAATTTCCTCCTTCTCTACCAAATGATAAGGTTTGTATACAATTGTCAAGCAAACTATTTCCTTCGTTCCAACATACCAAAAAATTCTGGAAAGAGTGTGTGGATGAGAAACCTAGTCCTTGACGGTCACCTCAAGGGGGTTCCAAAGGATAGTGAGACCTCTGACACTTCCTCTTTAATCCAATGCCATTGATTCACATCCTTTCCAACATTGATTGGAAATCTCCAACACCTTTCTTACTTGAAAATTTCGTCTCGTGTAGCATTATAATTGCAAGGTGTTCCTTGCCTTTTCTATCTCTAAGATACCTTTTATTACCTTGATTGTTTAGATTGTGAATATTCCAAGTGATGATCTTCATTAGGTAGATTGTTTGGAGAAGGAAAATACCTTCAATATTATAATCACCTGAACTATATTCACTATATTTTCACCAACAGTATGCATTTATATTTAGTGGTTCTATGACCTCTTCTTATGCTTTCCTTAATTATTTCGTCCTTACCTTGACCTTTGTGAGTTGGAACACCCAACCCCATCTTTGCTAATCCATTCTCCCCATCTCCTATCATTCCTCAGTTTCCCAGTTTTATATAGACCTGGTGAAATTGAAATTTCTATTTCTCAAGAATATAGCTTGGGCCCATATCTTTCTACTCTTTAAGTAAATTTGCCAAAAAAAAAATTGTCATTCCTTAGAGCCTCATAGTTCTCGTCAACGTCCATTCCAAACACTTCATTTATGGATTGTCCTCCCCATCTATATTTTCTTTTGAGAATATTTCACTAGGATAATCTCCCCATTCTAGTCCAAATTCATCAAGTCTTCAACCAAATCTATGTTATCGTCTAAATTCGAGAGTGTCAAAATTTTATTTTCAACAGGGATGGAAGTTGCCTCAAATTGGATCGGTTAAATTTTAGAGTTTTGCTTCTTACTAACCACTTTTTGAAACCTTTTAAAGTTATATTTTGGTGTTTCTTCCTAAAATTCAACTCTCCTAACTAGATGGTCATCGAATAAGTGTCCATACTCATGAAATTATTGGCACTGAAATGGAAAATGATCATAATTCAAAGTTTAGCACCATACATAATTATTTGAACAAATACTCATATTAAGAAATTCATCAATCATTCAACCACTTTCAAACATACCATGTTAAATAAATCAACTAGTCACCAAACAGTCAAACACCAAATAACCATCATCATCAAATAACCAAGCACCAAATATACAACGTAAGAAAACTCATACCTTAATGTATATTAGGGGAGGCTATCTTGTCTACACAATAAATCTAGGTTAGGATGATACAACTTCACAACATATCAAGTCAAACATAAATCATGATATCCCTTACAATAACTTACTAACATGTTCACGTCATAAGCTAATAAGCATTTGTTGTTCATGCATAACAATCAAATATGTATGATCAGTCTAGATTAGTACGACACCATATCACAAATATGTCAGCTCATACCTGAGATTCACAATCATAACCATCTGCATAGGTCAAACCTTATTAACACAATACATATAAAATCAAGATCTTCAAGGCAATGAACATTGACATCACGCATATGACAAATCCAAATTATAACATCAATGTCTCAATGAAATGACCCTAATAATCAAGTTAATAGCATATAACAACAATAAGCTATATATCATACTCGTCAAGAACATACAAAATAATCACCATGTTATCTAATATAAAAGAACAATAGCAATGCATACAACTACAGGTTACTATCATTCTTGACTATCCGACACATGTGCATATAACCACACTAATCATCTAACATATATCATGAATGTAACCATAACATCAAATACATGTTCATAAACCTAATGTATATAACCCTAATGCATATAATGATCCTTAAATTACATAACTTCATGCCAAACATACACTACTTGTATGACGATCTGCTCTTACCCCAAAGTCCAATGCTGCAACCTCATTGTGATGATCTGCATCTCCTGCTCTATCTCTGCTAACGCGTTAGCATCATAACAACCAATAGCATCATGATGACCTAAATTGCATAACTTCACAAGGCATGTTTGACCTACTATATAGGCATAATCATAGCCATGACCATACATGCATAACAACAACCTTTAACTCCATTGTACGCATTTCCACATGCAACCAACAATATGCATAAGCAATGTCAGATCAACTACACCTATGCATAAACACATGTAATTGAACATAAGCAATCAAATCTTGTAATCAACGTACAAGACAGATACATGTAATCCAAAATATTCAAGAATGTAACCTAACATACAAGGATGTAAGTAGGTATCATGAAATCAACATCGAAGTGACATATAATTCATACACAGTTAGTCACATGTTCCAAAAATCAAGACATCGTGTCTATTAATTTCAAATCATCTTTCCTCAATACTAACAACCTATAAGAATACCCCCTTACTATTCATGGTCCGCACTAAGGTAGAAGGAGGAAATGGGATCTCCAAAGATCTACTAAATTTAACTACACTTGAAAAGAAATTTATTTTTTTATATCTCATACATTTCATATGAGATTAAGTCAAAAACATTGCACTTATTCCACTTGTAACATAATAACTAAAAAAATGCTACTTTTCCATTTCCTTACATGCAACTTTTCAAATTCCTTGCATGCAACCTTTCAAATTCCCTACATGCAATTCTTCAACTTATTTGCATGAAAATAGGCATAGATCAACTACATCCATATTATCATACTACAATGCAATTACCATACTTTTACATTTTCTTCAAACAACTACTATACTATTACATTTGCATGTAAGAATTTCGTCAAACACTTTACATGCAAACTAATATAGAAAACTATTTGCATACAAGTAAGCATATATCAACTACAACAATACTATTACACATCAATACTATCCCCATCCACAAACAACATACTCATTGGGGCATTTTATCAAACAATTTGTATGCATTTAATCATTGAACTATTTAATCATTTCATCAAACACTTTGCATGCAAACTAATATAGTGAATGATTCACTGCATATATCCTAAACTGTAGTAATACAAATTATGGAAACTGAACCATATGATCAATGGTAATTTCCCTCACTATGGTTCAAGTTTCAGCTTCTGAGATTTCATAGATGAAAAGTTATAACAAAATACCAACATAATCATATTTGGTCCGCAATTCTAAGAGTATCCAGAAAGCCCAACTTCCAATGGTAATATCTCCTAAAATATAGTGAATAAATGTCTAGAATTTATACCACAATATCAGTGGGATTTCCCCTCATCGTCTAAAAAATTTCAGCCCCTGAGAAATCCCAAAATAAAAGTTATAACAAAAAGGTCAGCGTGACTTGTTTGAGGCCTGATTTTAGGAGCATTCAGAAGGTTCGACTCCCTCTACTCATATCTCCTAAAATATTGTGACCCAATATCTGAAATTTCTATCACATAATAATTGGTATTTCCCCTCAATATGGATGAATTTACAGCTTCTTAAAGCCTACATAATATAAGTTATTGCAGAAATTCCAACATGACCTGTTTAAAGGTGCATTCAAGAAGGTCATCTTCCTTAGATCATAATTCCTAAAGTATTCTGAAACAATATCTGAAATTTTTACCATGGTATTAGTGGGATTTACCTTCAATATGGAAAAAATTTCAATTTCTAATATTCCACAGAAGAAATGTTATAACAGATATGATAGAAAAGTCTAAAATTTAACCTTTGTTCTTCATTTCACCTATGATAGAGCCCATCTAGTCCAAGTATTTGGACCATGCTCTGATACCACTCTGTAACACCCTCAAAGGTAAATGTTCATATAAAAAGCATAATAGGAACAAAAATACAATAAACATATCTGTCATCAAAATTCATATATACATCAGTACATCTGCAAATGAAAATAAAGGGAATGAATTTTTTCATTAATAAATGCAATGAACCAACCAGAGATGGGACTACCATGTTCCACCCAACCATAGATTGGCTGAGCCAAGTATCCCTTCAACTAATCACCCCCGTGTCATATTCCAAGCATGAATGTGGGATCTCAGAGAACACATCAACCAAAACTCATTCGGGACTTTCAGAGGCCACCCACCTTAACCCATCAAATAGTGATTCCACCTCACAATCGGACATCACCAAAAACCATCATCATATTTGTCTCCATCCAAGCCTTCGAGGGATTTCAGAGTGTTTTTACAACCAAGGCTTCTAGAACTAGTAACTCAACCCACAACTTATATAGGTCTTCTAGAGCATTTGTTGAACCAAGGCTTCCAAGACTAGTAACTCAACCCACCAAGGGTTTCCAGAGCATTTGTCCAACCAGGGCTTCTAGGAATAGTAACTCAACCCAAGTTGTTACAGGGCTTCCAAAGCATTTGTTCGACTAGGGCTTCTAGGACTAATAACTCAACCCAGGCTAAGAATACATGAGAACCAACGAAAACAAAGCAATGAAAGTGCATATAAAAAAAACATAATAGGAACAACCTCTGGGCTAAATGTGCATATAAAAAAAACATAATAGGAATAGAAATAAAATAAACATATCAGCCATCAAAATCCATATATACATCGGTACATTTGCATATGAAAATCAAGGGAATGAATTTTTTTCATTAATAAATGCAATGAACCAATTGAAGATGGGACTACCACGTTTCACCCAATTATTGATTGGCTTAGCCAAGTCTCTCTTCAGCCAATCAACCTCGTGCCATATTCCAAGCATGAATGTGGGTTCTCATAGAACACATCAATCAAAGCTCATCCAGGGCTTCCAGAGGCCACCCACCTCAACCCATCAAACAGTGATTCCACATCATGATCAAACATCACCAAAAACCATCATCAGATTGGTCTCCATCCAAGCCTTCCAGGGAATCCAGAGCATTTGTCCAACCAAGGCTTCCAAAACTAGTAACTCAACCCACAACCTATACAGGGCTTCCAGAACGTTTGCCCAACCAAGGTTTCCAGGACTAGTAACTCAACCTACCAAAGCTTCCAGAGAGTTTTTCCAACCAGGGCTTCCAGGACTAGTAATTCCACCCAAATTGTTACAGGGCTTCTAGATCATTTGTTCAAATAGGGCTTCCAGGACTAGTAATTCAACACAAGCTATGGAAAACTGAGAACCAACCAAAACAAATCAATGAAAGTAAACCCACAATCACCATGGCTATCCAGGAAATGGCAAGTCTAGGCAATCCACTGTCAATCCCATCCATCCTCCATGCCAATGACAGATCATAACCAAGAAACCACATGCATGTGCCATGCATGCCAAAATTAGTGAAGAAATCACACATGCAACCTGGTACCTGCAAGGAAATCTGATGTAGATGTTGATGTCGATTCCTTCTTGTGCTTTCATGCTCTTCCTTTGCCTTATTTCTCCAAGAAACCAAGTATGCCACACCCTCCAAGAGTGCTCCAAGAAAACTCTAAGTAACCAAGAGTATGAGATTGAGAGAGCTTCAAAACAGAACTGACAAAGTCTTACCTACTGATCCTCATAAGCCTTTTTATTAAAGAGGCCTATATTTTCTTCATTTTCCATTATTTTCCTTCAAGTTCCTCCTCAAATGAAACATGTGACCCTTCACCTTCCTTTTCTCCTAATTTCCATTATTTTCATAAAAAAATTTCCCAAAAATGTCATTTTTCCTCTTTAATTCCTTAGTCATTTCCTTTACCAATTTCCTTAACCATAAACAACCAAATGAACACCCCTTAAGATGTCTTGCCCACCATTCAGCTTGGAATATGTGTCCCATCATCCGTGGTATTTATATATTTTTATATGGACTTTTCACCAGGGCTATTATAGCTACAACATCTCCCCCATGGTCTCCTTATTTCTTTTTTGTTAATTACAACTAACTGCTCACTCATATTGCATGATTTGGCCATA
>APFE031000174.1:0-11006 GCA_000404065.3 Pinus taeda
AACATTGATTTGGTTTGGTCAACATATTTTTGATCGAATCCAATCAAATTTCTGCAATTTGATTGGGCTTTTATTTGATAAGATGTGTCTGCGGTTTGATGGTGATTCAACACAGTAAAAGAAACACTCAAAATTAAACAAAAAACATCAAACATCATGCAACTCTTTGCTCTGACTTGTCACTCCTCTGCTGCTTGCTTGCTTAAGTCATTAACTCACCTGCTCACTAAGTGGTTTCTGGCACATGGATAGCAGATTAAATCCTATAACAAATGGAGCATGTGTCATCAACACTAGTACAGTTTTTTATCTTTTGAAATTGTGAAGAATTTGCTTTATTTTAGTTCCAGTTTGTTTTTCTCAAAACTACTCGTGAAGTGAATTTCAATGCAATACCACACATATTTTACTTTCTATCGGAGTTACTGATAGAGTCAGGAATAACTTTTTCTAATAAAAACACAACTTCTCATTGACGAGAATAATGAACAGAAGGTTGATATTTTGGTCCTGACTTCAACTCCTGAAACATCATTATGGCTCTGAAGTTGTATGAATGTATGCTTTCCGTTTATAATTCATAATTCATGGTTTGAGTTCAAACTTGTCTGAGCTTTGAGCGTGATACCTGTCTGCTGGAGTTGCCAATTATTATTTTTAATACAGGAGCAATGCAAAACTTTATTTAAATTTGAGACATCTACAGGAACATTCCAGGACTTGCAAGCTGCATATCAGTCATAAACTTGAGATTATCAATGATATCTTTCAGTCAGTACAAGAGCCTGCTGCTTGCAATTGGTCAGTTTAATCACCGTCCTCTCCCTGATGCATGGACTGCAATGTGTCTTCATGTGGCTCATTTTCAGCACCTTTAATATTAAGTTTGCCTGCTGTTTGAGACTTGATTATCTTTCGTTTATTGTAGTTTACTGTTATGTGGGTGCTGACTGTTCAATGTTGTATGAATTAAAACACAATCAGGGAAAGGTAATGTTGATATTTGGCATTTGAAAATTGGGCATTGGTGTTTTAACTCTTATGTCTGGAAATACTAGTTAAAACCTTAACTAACTGTGTTTCAGAAATGCCGTTTGCTTATTGTTTGTAGTTAAAAGATATGCCCTAGATAACTGGAGACTGATTACTTAATTCTTTGATTTTGCTGTTCTTAGAACAAGTGAGAACAGTTTATTGGTTACTAATATTTCATCTCTTAGATCTTTCAAAGAGAGAATTCAGAACCTTTGAAAGGCAAAGCTAAGAAGTCTCTTGTTAATTGTGTAACTCTGATGGCATGCTTTGGTGTCCTGTAGGTTGAGATTTGGTTGCTAAACAGATAATAAGAAGTCAGAAGCTCCAAGAATTTCTTTATAAGAACTCATAAGCTCCAAGAACTGATCTTAGCTATTTTTGGATGAATATACAACAGATTCAGATGATTTTGTGATCATCCTTAGTGCTGTGCATCGAGTTCAACTTGTCAAACATATTTGTTTTCAGCGGCATTTGCATAACATGCCAATCTTTTGTTGTGTCCAGGTAGTATCCATTCAGAAAATTGCGATGGAAGTTTGTTCAAGTCTCTATTGACGGAATTGAGATTTAAATATTTTGTTCCGAGTGGAATCCTAGAATACAATTGTCTTGTGCACTCCCTCATATAATACCAGACTGGCATGGTAATACAATTTGCATTGTAGAAATATGTTTATGTATTATCACGTTTATAGATTTTCTATCTACGTCTATCCAGTATATTTCATTCTTTCTCTATATAGTGGTTTTATATTATGCATACATATCAAATGTCTCTCTTTCATATACTAAGGGATTTTTATCCTTGTTTATATATCTATATTTCACTAATATAGAGTACTACTATAATTATTTGTTGTAAGTATTATTTTTTATGAAGATAATATATGATCACATAAGTTTTATCCGTGTCAACATCTCAATCAAACTGCACTGTAGAAACACCTTCTGCACAAATATTTCAAACATACTGTGCTGTAGAAGCACCTTTTGGTGCAATAAGCATAGTGTAGAGAACTTTCTTTTTGATCGTTTTTATAATTGGAAAACACGTTGTTACAATGGCAATGCCTCGATTTTTCAAACATTAAAACAGGTTTATCTTCAGGAGAACTAATGCTCATCTCCTGTTTAAGGTTTGAAACATCGAGAGATTCATCAAAATTTAACAGAGGTCTCAACCCTTTGGATCACAATGGTGTGAAACCATGAAAAATGACATTATTATTAGTTTTTGCTGCTGCTATCTACAGTTGCGTATTATGCAGTTCATGGGAAAAGTACAAGGCCTGTCCCTGATGAGTGAACTTGGCTGATAGCCTTAGATGGTAACTAGTTGCATCCAGTTTTCCACCCTGCTGACTAAAATACATTAACCTGTAGAAATATAGGATACCATAATCCATCTTGATAGGAAACTTGCAAACAATTGTTGTCATTGTAGCAAGGTTAGTAGCATTTTCCCATTCTGTGTACCGAATTGATTGAACTACACCCTCGAGAAATCAGTGATTGAAGGTCATTTAACAATGCTACGTGGGGATGTGCCTCTCATGTTTCGAAGATGGGTAAACTAAGTATTGGAGATTTCCCTACATCTTTCTTTTTGGGAAATAGGGAGATGCAGGGTGTGACATTTCCCTTTTATGGGGGATGCCAGGATTCCCTCCATGGCTTTTCCCAGTGGCTTTTGAAAAAAAGGAAAAAGAAAGAAAACAAGAAAAAAAGAAAACACCACACTCATTTATGGCTATGCTTTTGGCCATTGGTTGCCCAGAAATAGAGAAGCTTTTGAAACTCTGCAAGGATGTTGCAAGAATCTCAAATACTGCTAATATTTTTATCCATTGTGGTGTCCTGTTTTGTGCATAATGTTGGGGTTAATGCCATGCGAAACCCATAGTTTAAGAAAGCCACCTGAATAGCTGGCAATTTCAGAACAAGTTTCACCTCCTTAACTTGTGTAACTGAGCTGATTTGTAGGAAAATGTTCTCTCTCTTGGAATCATTACATCAATTAAGAGAAAATTATATTGTAGAAACCAAAATTTACTAGAAGTAAATATTTGATAGTTTGTATAAGTAACACATGCAGTAGTGCCAAGTTAGATTTATCCATGTAGCTTGACAAATAGAATAGGGTTGTAAGCTTGATTGTAATCTTGTTTGTTGAGCAATAAATATACTGATACCTTGTTCCATGGATATCTTCTTGATACATTGCTAGGGTTTTACCACGTTAATGTCTTGTATGAGTGCTTCTTTGTTATCTTTATGTCATTATCTATTTGCAATTAATAGTTTATTCGGGCTCATAAATACTACGAGTAGTATCAGAGCTAAGGTTAAAGGGGTTGAGTTCTATTCATCACATATAGAAGAAGAGGGGCCAAATCTTGTATAGGCATCATCGAGCAGGAGAGTGATTGTCTACACACTATAAAACCTATTGAGAAGGTGTCCGCACATAGGTTAACCCTAGTCACCATTATAGAGGAGTGAGCCACTATTTTTGGCCTGTAGAGTCATGTTTGCATAGAGGTTAAACCCTAGCCGCCATTTGTAGCCGCACAGAATCGAGTTTAATTCATAGGAGAGGAAGGTCGTAGAGGTCAAGTGGATCCTTTTTATTTTTATTTTCTGTAAGTTGTAGAGGTTGAGCGAGGAAGCAACCCCTAATAAATTTTGTGGAAGAGTTTATTCGTGTTTGTTTGAGACATTCTATCCACATGGTCTAGCCATGTAGAGGAGGCATGAAGGAGTTCAACTCGCAAGTCTATAATACTAATCGTGTTGGTGCATGACCCAGGTGGTACAAGTGTGTGTGTGTGTGTGTGCTCCGATTTGGAGAGTCATTTTTGGTAAAGAAAAACACAAACACACACATATTTTTGATTTAGTGGAGATTTGTAAATATTTATTTGGGCTTATAGAGGCTGAGTTTGGTGGAGGCCACAAAGTTTGGTTTGTGGTGAAGGTACGCAAACATATTAAAAGTTTTCCATATTGATATATTTAAAAAAAATCGATTTGGAGGGAGCTTGTTAATTTTAGATAACAATGGTATGTTCTATGCGTAAGCACAATTTACTTCAATATTCCGTTAGCAACCCAATGACAGTTTCCAATTATATCCAGTAGCAATCACATTAACTTATAAACATTGACAGTAAATGCATATAGAACATAAAAATATATGCAGAAGACAAGCCAAGTCAAGAGGACACAAAATGTGGCGGATGCCAGGGACAAACCCCAAAACAGATCTGCCAAATCAGAAGTCAAATCAGTGGTCAATGCAGCAGTAACCAGAAAGTCAATGGTGGTCAAAGCTGCCCCAAATCAACCTGTAATTCCCTTGGTCAACAATAGAATAGTATGGCCTCAAGAGAGTGTCAAAGTCAACCCAAAACAACTCGGTCTACTCAAACAATGTTTGTTGTAATTTCTGCATCGAACAAAAAGTCAACACTACAGTCAACATGGTCAAATTGTCCCTAATTGCCTCGATTTGCATGCCAAGGAACGCGGCCTAAAAAGATCGAAACTCTAGCCAAAAAACATAAGTCAATGCTTGGTCAAAGTACCCAAGTCAACGCTGGTCAACACTGCCCTCATTACAAAAAAATTTGGCCTCCAAAAATAGCGTATAAATTTGTCCTCTTCCACACATGTGAAGTAGAGAAGCCTCCAAGTTGTACGAACCAATCAAGAGAGGAGAGAGAAGATGATGTGATGAGATGAGTGAGTCCCAATGAGAGAAGGGTCACTCCTATTTATACAATTCGTTGAGGGTGAGGAGAAACATCCATTGGATTTCATGAGTCTACATTTGATTGAGCTCGACCTTGACAATTTGACCATGAGAAAGAATAAATTCAAAATTCCATTTCTACTTGTCAGAATGACATGATCTTTATATGAAAATTGTACCTCTCGGAAAAAGGAATCCAATGCAATAATAATCTCCATCATATGAGCTATCGTAAGGTGAAAGTTGGCCCTAGTTGCCAATTTTAACACTCCCTCTCAACTAGGGAGAATTCCAATCCATCATCATTCCAACCTGTCATCCTGAACCATCATGCCATTACTGCCTTGCTCTGCTGAACCATGAAGAAATAATGAAGAAATGATCGATACTGAGTCATAACATCACACCACTCTCCATTGATAAAAGTCAGTCCTTGATCCTAGATCAAGTTGTTGGATACCATGCATCCTAGTCATAGGGAGTACGACATTACATGAGGCATCCATCGGTAGTGCTATGGTCCCTAACCAGCTTTTCCCAACTCATTGGCCAAATGAGAGGTACTTCCCATGAGTCTCAGACTCTATGGGTAGGATGTGTGTTGAGGCATCAGCAAGAGAAGGTGAATCACTCATCTTGCTCATATGCCATAAGAGAAGGTGAACCACTCATCCTATGCATATGTCAATCGTAGGGAAAGGTGAAGCACTCACCCTACACACATGTCAACCATAATGGGGTATCACAGGGGAAGGTGAACTACTCACCCTATATCCAACGCACCACTAGGGGAAGGTGAACCACTCACCCTATGGTCGCTCATAGCTAGCTCTAAGAAGTACCCCATGCCCCCAGGAGCTCCCAGAACTCTGTGTCTGACTCATACGAGATCCTCATAGGAGGGCTGTTCCGCGACTCCAAGTCTCTCTCGAAAGGTTAAGAATTTGACCTTCTTGAGAGGCTTTGTGAGAATGTCTGCAACCTGCTCATCTGTCCTGATGTGTTAGAGCCTAACTGCTCCCTGTTGTACCATATCTCGGATGAAGTGGTACTTGATATCAATGTGCTTGGAGTGGTCGTGGAACACAGGATTCTTTGATATACATATTCCACTCTGGTTGTCGCAAAAGATCACGGTGGTATCTAGCACGTACTCAAATAGCTCACTGAAGAGCTTCCTCAACCAAACTGCTTCACAACAGGCCATACTCGCAACAATGTATTCGGCCTTGGCAGTGCTTAGTGCAACCAATTTCTGCTTCATGCTCATCCAAGATATAGACGCAGACCCCAAAGAAAAGCAACACCCAGACGTGCTCTTACGATCCACCACACTGCCAGCCCAGTCAACATCTGTATATCCATGTAGTCTCAAATTCTCGGTAGTGTATCTTAGACCATAGTGGATTGTGCCTCGTAGATATCTTAAGATATTCTTGGCAGCAATCTAATGAATGTGATGAGGCTCGACCATATATTGACTCAATGTGTTCACAACAAAGCATATGTCAAGACGGGAGTTGACCAAGAACATCAGTGCCCCCACAAGTTGACGATACTCGGTAAGGTTTGCCAATGCAGGCCCAACAACACTTCCACATAGCTTCTTAAAGTTGAGTTCCATCGGAGTAGTCATGGACTTGTAGTCCACCATTCCACATCTCTCAAGTAGCTGCACAATATATTTTCCTTGAGAAAGGAAAATCTCACCTCGCTTTTGCCAGACCTCCAACCCTACGAAATAATGCATCAGTCTTAGGTCTTTCATCTTGAACTCGAAAGCCAACTCCATCTTGCATTGATGAATGAGAAGGTCATGACATGACAGAAAAAGATCATCCACATAAAGGACCAGAATGAGAGGTCTATCCGTTTCAACTTTAAATTATAGGTTCGGGTTAACATCACTTCTCGTAAATCCCAACTTCATAAGATAGCTATCGATCCTCTCATACCAAGTCGTAGGGGCTTGCTTCAAGCCATATAGGGATTTCTTCAACCTGTGTACATGTGTCTCACGATATTGAACCTCGAACCCCTCGGGTTGTTTCATATACACTTCCTCCTTATGCGAACCATGCAAGAAGGCAATTTTGACATCCATATGATGAAGGTTCCATCCTTGTGAGCCAACAAGGGCTGTGCTTGAATGGATGGTGGTATATTGGGCAACTGGTGCAAATATCTCATTAGAGTCTACTCCTTCCTTTTGAGAGAAGCCACGAGCTACAAATCTGGCCTTGAATTTCTCAACAGTCCTATCAGCTCCATGTTTAATCTTGTAGAGCCATTTCGAAGTGACCATTGACTTGTCCTTGGGTCTAGAAACCACATCCCATACATCATTATTCATGACCAACTCATATTCCTCGTTCATCGCATTCTTCCAAACCTGTTGCTTCACAACTTCTTCGAATGTACAAGGCTCAGATTGTACAATGGTACTCATGGCAGCTAAGTACCCTTGGTACCTATTCAACTTCTTGTTTTCATGAAATGTCCCTCTGGGTGCAATATGTTTCTTAGCATCTTCAAGTGTATTTTTGAGCCATAAAGGCCTTTTTCTTGAAGTAGTGGGCTCACTAGGAGGTGGATAAATGGGATCCATCAGAGCTTCAACATTGGGCATCGGTTCATCAGACGGAGGTTCATCCTACTTTTTTCCATTAGCATCATCATTGTCCTTCCTAGGAATAAGAAGATCTCAGATCTTTCTAAGATCAGAATCTTCATCGAAAGTGACATCATGACTTAATTCCACTTCCCTTTGACCAGGCACATAGATTCTATATGTCTTCGAAGTTTCACTGTAGCCCACAAATGTTCCTTTCTTCCTAGATACATCTAGTTTGTTTCTTTTCTCTTTCGGCACATGAAAGTATATGGGACAACCAAAAATTCTAAAATGAGAAACATCAGGTTTCTTACTAGTGGATACTTCTTCAGGTGTCTTAAAATCCAAAGATTAATGTGGGCATCGATTTTGGACATACACCAACGGTGTTGGTAGCTTTTTCTTATAAGAACTTCAGAAGACCTTAATCATGAAACATAGCGCGGGTGGCTTATATGATAGTACGATTCTTCCTTTCGGCAACACCATTTTGTTCAGGAATATATGCAGTTGTGGTCTCCCTCTTAATGCCAGCTTCTCTACAATAGTCTTTGAATTCATTTGATTCATATTCGATCTTTAGAATTTTGATCTTTTTCCTTGTTCGATTCTCGACCAAGGCTCTGAGGAAACAAAACCATTTGAATACTTCATCCTTCTTCTTTAAGAAATAGATCCATGTCTTGCAAGAGAAGTCATCCACAAAAATAGCATAATACAAATATTCACCCAAAGATGTCACGGACAACATACTTGATAGATCATAATGGACCAATTGAAGAATATCAGTGGTTTGAGTCTCACTTGAGGGGAATGGTTCCCTTGTATGTTTTCTAGCTTCACATCCCTAACAAACACCTTCACGATTTAAATTGAATTTGGACATCCCTGTGACCATCTTCCTTACATCGGGTAAGGCTTTAAAATGAAGGTGAACAAATCTCTGGTGCCATAATTCAGATTGAAGAGAGGTGTCACAAATCGTTGCTCCCAATAGACTTCCTCCAACCTGATAGAGACCTTCAACCCTGAATCCAAGAGTGGATGCATCTCTTGGGTTCCTTTGCCAAAGACGAACCTTCCCATCAATGAATGTTACCTTGAAGCCTTTATCTTCCATCGCAGAAATAGAAACCAAGTTTTTCAGATTAGGTACATATAACACTTCTTGCAAATGAAGAGTTTGACCTTGATTTAAGTGAAGAGTAATAGTCCCAATTCCTTTCAAGGGATAAGTGGCATTATCCCCAAGTATAATCTTCATATTTGTGTTATTTTCAACTAAGTTTGAGAGGGCTTCCTTGTACCTAGTGAAGTGCCTTGAGGCACCACTATCAATCAACCAATGGTCCAAAGTATCTGGAGGAGAGATGGTGGAGAGGGCAGAAATAAGAATAAATTCTTTTTGCTTTGGAATATTAACTTCATCATACCTGGAGTTTCTCAACTTCTTGGGAGGATGACCATTTCCATTTCGAGAAGCGGGAGCATTCCTCTTTCCTTTCTTATTGAACCTGTTGTTCCTTTGGTTGCCATTCCCTTTGAAGTTATTGTTATTGTTGTCATCATCTCTTGGAGTATCCTTCTTGTGAGGACACTCTAATGAAGTGGCCAAATCTGTTACAATTGAAGCATCTACCTTTCCTTCCTTCTTTGAATCTCAGGTTGTACCCTTGTCCTTGATTTCTTATAACAACATCTTTCTCTTAGAATGAGTGGAGAAGGCTGTAGGATTGTTTCCGTTTGAGGGCTTGTCTCTTTCCATCATCCTTATTTCTTCTTGAGTGCATCTGGCCAATAGTTCATCAAATCTCGGAGGCATTGTTGAGAATGGTAGTGTTGAACACATTCCAATCTCTTGTAAGGCCCCCAAGAGCAATAAGAGAGAGTTCCCATTCACCAGTGACATCACCAATAGATAGGAGATCATTCTTGATCTCGATAATCCTCATGAAGTAGGATTGGATGGATTCTCCTCTGTCCATCTTGATATCTTTCGGCTTGTTCTTGAGAAATAGAATTTGATTTGCATTGTTTACTTTGAGCATCCCAACTAGCCTTTCATATATATCCTTAGATGTTTCCAAATCAAAAATATAGGCAACCAAAGGCTTATGAATAAAATCAACAATAATCTTCTTAGCTTTACCTCACCTTTCTTGTACTTGGTTTGTGTAGCAGCGGATGCATTTGAAGGAGGCTTTGCTATTCTTCCTTTGACATAGTCCATGGCATCATTCATTTCTAATGTCAAATCCAAAGTCATTTTCCATGCATGATAGTCGGATTTGCCCTTGAGCTTGTCCTCGGATTTGAAGAAAGATGTAGTTGTCATTGGATCACAGATGGAGTTCTCCCTAGTTGATAGGGAGTGTTAAAATTGGCAACTAGGGCCAAACTCCATGTGGGTCACCTCATTTATGGCAGATAATATTTTCCTAGATTCCTCTTGTTGAGAGGTGTAGGATTGATCTAAAGATCATCCGATTCCAACAAGTATTTATGGAGATATGAATTTATTTGTAATTACTTGACACATTGTCAAGGTCGGCCAGTAGTTAAGTGTGTGGCACTCTTGCCCAGCGTTGCATATAAATTGAGGAGAGGTTAAGACATTATCTAAACTCATCTCATCCTCTAAAATCTTCCTTGTCCCTTGGGTATACAAAGGAAGGAGGACGCAGATCTCACGTGGGAAAGAGGACGCAGCTAGGGCAGCATTGGAGGAGGACACAGTTAGGGCAGCAAGGACACAGGAAGGTGCAGCAAGTGGTTTAGGCCTGCGTTGACCAGCGTATTGCCTCCATTGACTGCGGCCTTGTGTGGGCAGCCTCTCCTAGGCTAGCTGAACTGCTGAACAAGTCTGCGTTCACTGTTTGAGGGCACATTTATGACAGCGTTAACTGGTTAGGGCTGGTTGCAGTATGTTGTAGCATTCACTGTTGTTTTGGACCATCTTACTTTGACTGTTTTGGGTTGCCACTACTTCTATTGGACACCGAGTTCTCCTAGGTTGTCTTGAGGACATTTTGGGCGTTGATTGATCCCTTTTGCTATTGTTGTTCAAGGGTTTAATTACTGCTGTTGTAAATCACTGATTAGTGATATTGTACTATCTCTCCCTCTCAGCTGAATTATTGAAGATAAAAGAAGATTTGATCAAAGGGTTTCCCTGCATTGGGGTTTGTCCCTGGCTAGCCGCCACATCTTGTGTCTCTTGTCTTGGCTTGTTTTTTGTTATTGTTTAATGTTCTATCTGCACTTTACTTTATGTTTATGTGATTGCTAGTTAGTTGCTAATAAGAAGAAAAGAAGTCAACTGCTCCAAGCATAGAACATACCATAATTTAACAAAATGGCAGCAGCAACAACTTCGACTTTGACAAGAAGGACTTCGATCTCATAGAGGAATCCAAATGAGAGAGAGAGATAGATAGCCCAAAATTTTGATCATGCCTTTTTCTCTCCCTTCTTCTCCAACTTCACACTTCTTTTAGCCTCCTTTCCTACTTCACACTTTTCTAGCTCTTTCTTCTAGATATCGAACTTGTGAGAGAGTGAATGAATGCTCCAAATGAATTCGATCTGCTTGTATATATA
>APFE031000181.1:0-22368 GCA_000404065.3 Pinus taeda
GTGATGGTTTTTCGGTCCATGGTATTGGATGCTTCGACATGTATAAATATGTATTGTAACATTGAAAGGAACATAATGAAAAATCAAGTTGGTAGTCTCGATTTTTAGATCCAGTGGGAAATCTCTGTGTAGATGTGTTTTATGTGTTATGCTCTCGCATTTTTATTTTTCTTGTGATTTAGAATTCGTATGCAGGTAATTTCTGTACGGGGTTAAAACCTACAGGAACTTGTTATAACTCCCTCTTAGCTAGGGACTTGTCCATTCATCAACAACTTCTTCTTCGTGGGTCCTTCAACTGCTTGATCTTCTTCTTTGATGTCATGAATTCTTTGTTCTAAATTATTCTTGGTAGGGCACTAGCCATCGATCACTTTCCTTCTTGGCTTGTCATGTCATTGATTCTTTGTGGAAAGTGTCCTTCTAGATGTGTGTCAGGTTCTTTCATCATCTGGATACTCCTTTGTCATTTGTCTATGGTTTTAGGATACTTATCACATAGATGCTTAGTTGTACTTGCTTATTTCCATGCTTCGATTTGGTAGCCCTTCATGACTTCATCCCGACTTGCTTCAACGTTATATATTTATTTTGTTGGATGGCCTCTTCATCATGACATCTTCGTAGAGTTGAATTAGCTATCTGCACCTTAATATCTCCAAGGCATTTATAGGTGTCAAGGATCCTTTGATTTTTTTCTTCCTTTGTCAGAGTTGTCATGCCTTCTTTCAGGATATGTCTTTAATGTATCTTGTCAGATAGTGTTTCCTTATTACCATGGTGTTCTTCACATTCTTGATCTCTTTCTTCATTTCATTCTTCTTGAGTTGTTAAAATAACAACCTTATACTTCCCCATGAGAGCACTTTCTTCTTTTCTTGCTTACTTGAACTAGTCAACATTTCTTCTTCACATGTCTTTTAGTTACCAATCTTGTACTCCTTAGGAGAGTATTTTCTTCTTCACTTGCTTCATGGAGTAGTCAACGACCTTATGCTCCTTATGCGAGTAGTTATCTTGTTGAATTGTACATGCTCTTGAGAATGTCCTAGGTGAAAGAGATATTTTTGTACTTGATCATGTCTTAGATCTATTCCCATGAATTTAATAATATATAAGATGACATGGCTTTATCTTTTAGTGCATACATACCTCATCTTGTTTCTTATTTGATCATCTTAACTTCATTTGATGGTCCTTCTTGATTGATGTAGCCCTTCTTTGCTTCATCCATTCTTGCCTGCACATGATTCTTCCTTGTATTCCATGAGTGGAATTCTTGTTGACACATCTACTCTTATTTATGAACCTTCTTTTGAAGATTCTTGTAGACCCTCATCCTGCAAATGTCTCTTTCTTTTGATGATGGTGGTCTTCTAGGATTTAAAATCATGATCACTTATTATTTTATCATGGATGAGGTATTATAATAGGTATGCTCCTTCTATATGAATATCTTGAGCTATATGTACACTATGCTCCTATATTATAGAATATATTTCTAACCATGCATTTTGTTCTATTTCTAAATGCTCCTTCTACATGAGTATTTTGAACTCTATGTACATCACACTTCTAGATTCTAGAAGATGTTTCTAGCCATGCATTTTTATTCTATTCCTACATGCTCCTATACTACTCAAAACTTTGAAAGAAGACTTTAAGTAAAGAAGTAGAATTAGTCATAGTAGAGATCTAGAGGATCTTCCTTATTTTGCTTCTTCTTTCACCTCTTGAGTCATGTGAGCTTCTTCCCTTTTTCTTTTGTTGTTGTTGTCGTTCTTAAGTTTTGGACAATTCCTTTTGTAGTTTCCATATTCTTGGCAGCCAAAGCATTGGATTTTGGACATATCTCTATTAACACATATTTCATTAAATTTGGAATTATTTTATTACAAGGCCTTCAACAACATTCATTCTTTTGTAAATCGCCATATTAGCTTGATTCAACATTAAAATAATTTGCAAGTAATTTCAAACCAATTAGAAATCATGAATAGGTCAAACATGGGGTTGTTATGTACAATAATATCAATACACAATAGGAGTGTGTAATCAAACTCTTAAAATAAATTGATTTAAGCTAAATCATATTAGTATGTCAAACATCCAATAAAGATATTATAGTTATGGATAACATGCTAGATTCCTCAATGTTTAAATTTTATGTCTGGCAACTCTAACCCCCTTTCCCCCAACCTACGAGGGATTTGTTGATTGAATGATGGTGATGTGAGGATCTTATTGTAAATGACAAGGATAGGTGTCCCTTGCATTGCATTGAGACTAGTATACTAAAAACTTAGTAAACGTTCTTGTGCTCAATTTCCTATAGTCCCTTTGTGCCTTTATGAAGCACTAATGAGGCGATCATCATTCATCTTCATAGCATGCAGGCATCCACTATAAAAGTTATACATTGTTGATCTAGGTATTTCAAGAAGGTTAGGTACCATTGATCTATCTCCACTCAAACCCAAGTACATCAATTGAGATTTATTAAATGGGTATTCAAGTCATTCCATTATGATGGACAGTGTCACAAATTGAAGTAAACAAGAAACTTTTGTGGTGACTTCTTGTAAGTAGTGGAGGCAAGGGTTTTCAAATATTAGCATAGTTAATGGTAGTGTGGATATTGATCTCTTCTTGTAAACATTGTCAAAACCAATAATAGTCTCGATGTAAATTTAGTTTCAACCAATTGTATGGAAAATCATGATTGACCATTACTTTCACTAAGAAGAGAAAATGATAAGCATTTTTAATTTTATTTGAAATTTATATAAGTCATGTATTTTATTTGAAATTTATATAAGTCCCTGTGTTCTTTAATTATTAAATACATAATGTAAATACAAACAAATTATCATTAAGATATTGATTTTGAAGATTAAATATGTATTAAAAGGCATTCATCTTTGACACTTGATTTTTCATGTAGCCTGAATAAACCACTTAAAGCTGATTATTAATTAATCCTAAATAGTTTTGTATAAGATAAATCTTTACTTGCATTAATAGCTTTATTTCAAAAATAAATTACATTTATAAAATGAATACATATAACTAAATGAAATTCAATAAATAACTTCTCAGTCTTGTTGGATTCTATGAGATTATTTTAAGTACAAATAGTTTATTTAAGAATTCAAATTTTCAAAATGTTAATATTGATGGAAAAGCATGTCATATGGTGTAAAAAGTTTAAAGGCATCCATTTATGGCCCATCTCTTGAATGAGCTTAAATAGTCTACTTAATGCTCATGGTGAATTTTTAATCCATGTTTATTAGAAAATTCATTTTCTTTACATTGGTTTTTTAATTCTAAGAAATAGCAATTTCACATTTATACATTCATATTAAACCACATGATAGTTAAATAAAAATCAATTAATTCTTTCTTGACTTATTGACTTATATTACATGATTACATATAGGAATAATTAATTTAATAATGCATAGTTAGAAAAAGTTGTCAATTCAAAATAGAATAAACCAGTTAAAACTCATAAATAATTAATTTTAAATAATTAATTTTCTAAAAAATATATTTTTTACTTACATTGAGATCTTTATTTCAAAAATAAATTCCATTTATACATACGTACATTCTAAATATAATTTAATACATACTTGTTTTGTTGGTTTCTATGAGATTATTTCAATTACAAATAATTTATTTAAGAATTGAAATTTACCAAATGTTAATAGAGGTGGGAAAATCAAATGCCATATGTTTCATAAAGTTTAAGTACACTTATTTATGACCCGTACCTTGAAATAACTTTAGCAATCTACTTAACATTCATTACCAATTAATTATTCCATGTGTTGTTAGGAAAAACATTTCATATTACATGGAGTTTTATTTTTTTTTAAAGTGCCACATTTACACACTTAGATTAAACTTCATGATATGAAAATAAAAGTCAATAAATGGATTTATATAGACCACTTAAAAATCATTATCAATTAATTATAATTTGTTTTGTATCATATATATATATATTTACTTACATTAAGTTACATTTAAAAATTGCATCACATTTATGAAATTCTATAAATGCATATAGCCAAATAGAATTCTTCAAGTCATATTGGATTCTATGAAATTATTTAAACCACAAATAAACTATTTAGGAATTGAAAATGACAAAATGCTAATATGGATTGGAAAATCAATGTCATATGGTGCAAAAAGTTTAAATAAAACCATTTTTTACCCATCTCTTTAATGAGTCTAGATGGTCCACTTAACACATTGTTAATTAATTATCCCATGTTTTATTAAGAAGAGAATTTTGTTTTTCATAGAGTTTTGTTTCAAAACAATACAATATGAGATTAATACAGTTTTAATAGATTATGTGATAGACAAATAAAAGTCAATAAATGGATACCTTATTAAATTAAATGAGATGAGACGATTGCATATACAAATAGTTGATTCAAGAATATATGAAAACAAATATGGGTTAAAAATTGAATGCCCTACAATTTAACGAGTAGTATTCACTTATGATCCATCACCCGTTAGCCTAAATAGTCCACTTAATACTTATTATCAAGAAATTAAAAGACTTATTTTTCAAAAAAATGCATCATAGTATATGGCTATTATAAATCACATTTATATACTCATATTGATGGACATGACTAAGTTCAAGTCAATAATATAATTATAGTTCAAGTGATATGATTTCAGTTTATTTAAAATATAAATTTTTAAAAAAACCACTTTAAATAATGAAATTAGATGCCTTATGATTCAAAAAGTTCAATGACATAATTCATCCATGATAGTATGTAATCAAACCTTGATAATCCACTTATCAATCATTATCATCATATATATGTTTTTTTAAGAAATGCAAAATTATTTACAATATATTTTTATCTAAAAAATTACATATCACATTTATGCATTCATATTAGTGCATTTTATATGTAAACAATGAATATCTGACTTTGTGCCTTGTTGATTTTCAATATGATATGATTGCAGTTACAACCATTAATTGATTTTAGCATATAAATTTATGAAAACTATCAATTGAGAAATCACACATCTTATGCTTCAAAAAGATCAAATCACTTACCTATGACACATTTATCATTAGCCTTAATAGTGAATAATGCACATAACAGTTATCAAGTAAATTATTATAATTTCTTTAGTAGGAATAGCACCTTTGTTTGCAAGGAGTTCTATTTCAAAACTTATATTTCACATTTATATATGATTATTGACACATATAAGTAAACATAAGTCATTAAAAATAACAAGCCTCGATGGTTCATGTAAGATAATTTGAATGGCAAACAATTCATTTAAGAACACACCCATGCGCGGACACACATCTTAGAAAAAAAATCGATACAACAAAGTCATTGCAAAAACATTTATAAATAATAAGAAATATACATATTAATACAATTGGCAATTCCCATATATTTCAAAAATTATAAAATCATACAAATTGATTCAACAAAAACTATGTCCAAAATGTATTGAAAAATTGGAATGTACTTTTCAACAAATTTATAAAAGAAATTATCTCCATGAACTACAATGAAGTACATGTTCTATTGAACATTTGAATGTACTCATGTTTTTGTTTGATACGATGAAGTGTCTTAAGAAAGGGGAATAAAACTTGCATAAGCCACGTATCTTACTCTTTTCTTGTATATGATTTTATCAAGATGTGGTTTGATCGATATTTGATGAATTGAGAAGTATGCTTTTCTGTATCTATTAGTAATACATTTGATTCTTCATAATTATCTCCATATTGGGACCACACATCAATCAAATTTTTCTCATAAAATTGTCTTGCTCTCCCTACTTCCAATTTTGTTTGCAAATGACAATGAGACCTGTCCCATGCAAATTTAAAGCCCGCTATATCAATATTTGATTTTTCAAGTACTTTTCGGATGTACTTGTCAGTGACATTTAATGTCCATATTGCGACATCATAATTTCTTAAGCAATATTTTAATACTTCTAACTAAAAAGCCTTAAAAAATAGGACCTATCACCAAACTGCCAATCTGGTTCTCTTTGAATATGAAAATTTTGTTCATCTTTGGTGTATGATTGGAAGAATACTCTTCCATTTCAAATATTAACAACATCTTTTGACTTGTAGTAATTCCCATCTGCATCTGCACTGCAACCACATGTATGATATTAATATATCTCCACTTCAACACTTCATTGCTTAAGGACATAAAAACCTATCATTTTAAAAATGATGTTAATATTTATTATGAACTATTTCCATTTGTATGCAAACGTAATTTTACAATGAGTTCAAAGTATCACAAAATACAAATACAATTGCCCCATTAAAATGAACAAACAAATAACATGTTTACTTTATACATAGAGCCTAATACCTTTATTTAATTTGTATGGAATAAAAGTCTTATAAGAATGCATTGACCCACCATTTAAATCATTAATTTTATGACTTGTAACGATTTATTTAATTGCAATTGAAAAATATAATTACAATGGTCTAGTACAAGTAAACAAATTAATTATATATTAATTTTTCACATATAATATAATACAATTTTTAAATTTCAAACCTAATTAATTATATGTTAATTTATAGAGTTTCTACCTTAGTTTTTTTTGTGCTTCTTTTAGTACAAATTGTATGTTTATTGTTGGTGCTACATACAACTTAATATAATTTTTCAAATTATATGAAATAAAAAGGGTTATAAGAATGCAATGGGTCATCCTTCACATTACTAATTTCTAAGAGGTATAACGATAACTTAAACCACATTTAAAGCAAATAATTGTAATGATCTAATTAAAACAAATAGACCAGTTATCTATTAATTTTACATAAAATGTAATCCATTGTAAAAAATATATATATAGCATGGGAAATTTTGATATGAAAACATTAAATGACTATTCATCTCACCAAAAATAACAAAATCAAAATCAAAATATTTTATTTTTAGTAATGACAAACCAAATCAACAATTCTTTTATTAGTGTTGTGAAATAAAAGTAATAATTCATAATGTCATACATATAATAGCATGATATAAACATCTGTAATCTTAAGGTACTTCTAAATGTAATTGAACATCCTTCAAAATAGCTCGCACATCCATAGCCTTGTTGAGTTTATGCAATATTCTCCATAGCTCATTGATCAACCAATTATCCCCTTGATTTGCTCCAATGAATGGAGGGGCAAGAATCACATTTTCTTTTGGATTCTCTTTCACTCTCTCAATTAAACAAACAACTATAATAGTATTGGTTGCATCATATTGGGTATGCATTTCCCACACTTTTTTCAATGATTTAGTGTGTATAACTTTCGTTGGATTGTCAATGACCTTATGTCCCTTTTGTGGCTTACAGTCTGAAGCAATCCACTTAAACACAAGTTTATCTTGTAATGTTCTGAAACCAACTTTTTTAGAAATCTTGTTGTGCTTTGTTTCAAAGTTGTCGTCCAAATTGCAATGTCAAGAGATTCATTTTTGAAACACATTTCAAAAAGTGATTTTGCATGTGGATGAATCCAAAATAATTTTTCCTCTATTGTGTAATCAGCATCAGCTCCCATTTCTCAATATGCCCTTTGTTTGTTGCTTCATCATCGATGCTATGATAAAAAAAATGTCCTTTAGTTCAAAAATAACTAGTTTTTTTTTAGTTATTTTGGTTGCAACACAATGGAAAATAATATAGTCAAACCATTATATTCATGTTACAAAAATTACTAAAAAAAATTGTTGAAACAATACACTTACCTTGAGTGGTTTTTACACTATTTATAAATGAAACAATAATTTCTTTTATCATCTTGATAGGACTTGGAGTAAACATATTAAACATTCAATCAAATACCAATTGTACTTCTTATTAAACCTTCAATCAAATACCAATACCAAGAAAAACATTAGTAATGCAACCTTTAAAAAGAAACACACACACACACATACACACCTTTAACATTACTTTGATTGTTAATTTTATCCTTTTTATTTGTTCCTATAATAAAAATATACAAAGTTATGGTAGTTACAAACATTTGAGTTTGAAGAATAATAAGATAAACAACAAGACAAGTTATAAGTATCTAATATGACATTATCTTCATATTTGTAGCGTTGCACCTCATCATCATCTTAGTTACCTTTATTTGTTTCCAAATTAAACATATAAAATATTTTGAATTGTGAAAATGATTAGAATCATTAAATAACAAGGAAAACAAGTGGACAAATTATAAGTACTTGATGTTATATTTTGTTCTTGATTAAAGTTTCGTTTAACTTTCATTTGATCAATGTCTTGGTTCTCTTTGCTTGTCACTATAATAAACATAAAAGAAATGTTATAAACTGTGACAATGAACAAAATTCATTAAACTATACAAAAAAAGAATCATCTATAATCGTCCATAATAATATTTTGGTCTTGATTGTAGTTTTGTGGGACAATACCCTGGTCATTATATGCATTATCTTTATTTCCAACTATAATCAACATATGAAATGATATGAATCACAATAATTTAGAATAACAATAAAATAAAATAAAAAAGATAGAGTTACAATGATTAATACCCATTTCCATCTCCATCGTTCCATGGTCATTGTCTTGATTAATTTCATTCATCTCATAATTCCCTATAATAGTCATCCAAAAATGTTATGAATATGGAATTTAAATAAATTGAAAAATTATCAAGAGAAAAAACCAAACAAATTATGTACCTGGTATGATAAGTTCTTCCTCTCCTCCTTCTCCTCCTATTTCCATCTCCATTCTTTTTTCAACAACATAAGCACTATATTGATTAATTTTTTTCTTCCCACTTTCATCATTCTCTATTTAGAATCTCCATCATTAGTCATTTTAGTAAACACTTTGACAATTAAGAAATATGAAAAAAATAGTATCCAAAGTATTTTAAGAAAAAAAAAATGAGTTGTAGTACTCGAATTTTCCAAGAAGTTAATGGATACTGGATTTGATAGTTGAAAAGCGTCCTTTGTGACTCTGCTTGCACAACACATGAAATTCTTCTTCCATATGTACAACAAGCCTTTATTAAATTTTCCCCTGCATAAAGAGAAATAACCATTTTTGCATCACTACATTGTTGGTGTTTTTCCACTAAATCCATCCAGAAACCATAATCTCTCTCATTTTCATCAAATGTGTGAGAGTATTTTATAGCCTCCAAAATTTTTAATTCTAAAGTATAGAAATGTATAATAAGAACTATATCATAATTATAATTGTTTTGGGACTTATATTCATAAATGCCACTAGTCATTTTATAGTTGAACTAGGAGTTTTTTATGGAAATTTCCAAAGACTGACGTACATCATTACAAAAACAAAGTTTTACTAAGAGAACTATAGTAAAGTCATTCAACTCATTTTTTTCGATAAGAAATTGAAAAAATTCAATGTAATATCCCTTCTAGAATTATTCTTTTTTCAAAGCGAATGTATCCAAAACAACAAGGTCATTATGTAAAATTGGTTGCAACTGACATGGAAAATAGTGCAAAAGTGTTGACAAAAGATGAGGGCCCCCAAAATGACAACCAAATTCAAAATTGTTATCAACCTGTTGAACACCTGTTGATCCATTTATCACTCTGTCAAGGGCTCCACATGCTTGCTGAGAAAGGGACTCTATCTTTGTATTACGTGCTCCTTTGATATAAATAGACCCCTACACCGTGTTGCAAAAATTGGTAAATATGATATCATTAATTTCATAATGCTCAAGAATGTTGAATGTGGTAAGAGTCATCTCATTCAAGTTTTGATCATGACTTTGACAATATGTAACCATTGCATCCAATATTGTTCTGTTGGTTTTCAATTTAGAACAATAATATTTTAATTTTATGGCATTTGATGATGATTAATTGGAATGGAAAACCAAATGGTTCCATCCAATAGCTTATATGCTACTGAAGCAATTTCTTCCATGGTTAATCCCTGAAGAGGCCGAAGAGTAGCTGGTGTCAAACTGTGTAGACTATTTTTCCTGTAGTTCTCAAAATCAGGGTGGCTTGGAGAACACTTTAATGTGCCTAGTTGGTAACAGTTAAAAACAGTGTCCCATTTATCCCAAATAGGTTCATCAAGATATAAGAGAATTTTTTTATTAAAAAAATTGTAATTGGATAATCAAAGAATAAGCACAACATTTCATCATCAACCTGATAAAATAATAAATATAAACTAATAAGAATTCAATGTAAAAATGAAACTAAATAATGTGTTATAATCTAATGAGAAATCATTATAAATATAAAAAAATATGACTTATATTATCAACTTTAGCCATTTATCGACAATAAAAATAGATGCAATAATAAAATGTTAAATGTAAAAATAATTAAAATTACATACCTTGTCTTTAGTCATCTTAGAACATCCAATCCTCCTTTTCTTTAATTTGTCATTGGCAATTAAGAAATGTCTTGCCGACCGCACACAATCAATAAGTGGAGTTTTGAAGAATACCTTATTTGCATAATTTAACTGACAACAAATGTGGATCACCTCAGTGGGTTCAAATGATGGATGCAACAATCGAGCATTACGTTTTTTATATTTTTTTTTTCGCTTTTATTGATACATTATATTTAGGATTTGTTAAAGTTTATTTCGCTGCTTAAATGGTATGTTGACCATCAACTATCGAAAAATTGATATTCTTAGAATTTAGATCTATCTCATTTATAATTTTGATAGCGTTGACCAATGGATTAGTCTAATTGATGTCAAATGGAATCAGAAGAGCATCAGGTAATGAGGTTTGAAATTTTTCTAGGAATGATTTCACTAATACTTGAACATTTAAATCATCTCGTGATCTTAATTTGAAACTTTGGGGGCTTCTTTACATATTTCAACAACCACTTTTCTATTAAAGGAGTTTGAAAATAGATAGCAATGCTTGAAGGCTTCATGAATCTCATCACATTGATTTGCAAGGTTAGTTGTCTCAAATTCAACTTTCCTAAATTTTTTAATTTTTATAGTGAGCTTGAAATCACTTTTTGTTATGTTCTCCAAATCAGATAAATATACTCTTATCAAAGCAAGTAATTGAGAATCAATTTTATCATCTCGTATTTTATTAAGAAATTTACCTTTTTGTTGTAAATGAAGAAGTACAAATGATGTTTTTTTACTTCTTACATAGCGATATCTCAAAACGGTGGCGATGCGTTTTAAAAGATCTGCACAACTATTTAGTCCAGATTTAGAGAAGCTCTCAAAGTTATCCAACTTGAACATTGAATTCTTTATCGTATTTGTTGAATCAGTACTTGACATGAAATTAATATCATCTCATTTTCTTTAATAATTTCCACTTGAAAGTCAATGTCATTTTCATTGTAAGCATAGCAATTAATTATTATTCCTCATATCTCTGGTCCGTCTCCATCTATTGATCCAAATAGATACATATCAGGAAACATATTCATGGGAGCTTCTATTTGGATGTACTAATCTTGCACAAACTCATATTTATTATATGTATTGTATTTTTTAATCATTTCAAAAGTAGAAGTAGAAGGTGTTATTGATATTGCCTTTTGAGTTGAATAACGTTTCTTTTTCTTAAGTGATGGTTGTAACATTTCATTTGCTTTTGGGCCAACCAATTCTGCAAATAACAACAAAAAAACATTTGCATTAATCAAAATGAAAATATAATTTCAAATACTGTCACATAATGTTCTTATAAATATTGAAAAACCACCTAATCTAACCATTTCTAAGAGAGTGTACATAAAATATAAAACCACCACACGAGTTGGAGGCAATGTTTGTATATCAAATTTTTTTTGTTTCTTCTTCACTACTTTACTTCGAATTTCAGACACACCAGATTCTGCAGTTTCTAGAAAAAAAAATTATGGAATACATGAAATACTAAATATTATTAAACAACCTTATAATACATGATTTCTATTTACATGCACAATAATAAATGAGTACATATTCTATGCAAGTTTTACTATATGACAACAAAAGTTATCATGTGAGTAAAATTTCTAAGAAAAGAAACCACCTAATCCAACCATTTCTAAAATAATACATAAAATATAAAACAATCATACCAGTTGAAGGGGGCATCATTTGTGTATCACTTGTTTTTCTTTTTCTCTTTTCCACTTTACTTCGAATTTCACGCCCAGCAGTATGCATGGTTTCTAGAAAGAAAAATATTATGGAAGATATGAAATAACAAATAGTATTAAACAACCTTATAATACATGATTTCCATTTACACGCACAATAATAAATGAGTACACATGTTATGCAAGTTTAGTATATGACACCAAAAGTTATCACATAGTTAAAATTTCTTGTAAAAAAAAATACCCATGTTAGTATGGGTTGTCCTCATTAAAACCCCACTCCTAAAGCTATTTCCATAGGTTTTATTAATTAACAACAAGTTATTAACACAATGTCTAACAATTGTAACAAAGTATAAACTAAAATTGTCATACCATTTAAAGAATTTGGTGTTGTGTTTCTTGAACTTCCTTTTCCCTTGGATGCTTCCTTTGAATTCTCATTAGCTTCATAGTCCATGGTATTTGAAAATAAAGTAAAAAATTGTTATCACGATTTTGAATTATTGAAGAAAATATGAATTTATAAATATTATAACTACTCGCATCATTATATGTGTAACAAAATGAACAAGAACAATAACAAGTGTAGAACTCACAATAATAACTAATCAAGGTTAGAAAAAAGGCACCCCCAAATAATTTATTATGTTATTTTAATCGAGAATATAGGAAAGCAAACATCGACTAGGTTTCCTTCTAGCACGAGCATAAGAACATTTCCAAAAGACATTACATTGTGAATAAATAAAAACAATTGGAGAGACTACAACATCATATATACACAAAATTTATCTCTTATAGTCATGCATATTCTTAGTTTACTTTAGAAAAAATAAAAGCAAAACACAATGAAAGAAAATTAACTATGGTGATCATTAGATTTTCTTCTAGATCTTCGTCTAGAACAAAGACAAACACATAGCAACCTTGCAATGTGAAAGAAATATAAATGTGATATAATTACTTCTAACACAAACAAAAGTATATTGCCAACAAGAATCTTGCAAATCAAAAGAAATATTCGCATCCTAGATTTATTTCTATTACAAACGCATGGATATTGTCAAAAAAAAACATTGTAAGGTGAAAGAAATCTAGCACGTGCTACAGTTATTTTTAGTACGAACACATTCATATTTCCAAGAAAAACATTGCAAAACAAAATAAATATAGCACAAGCTAGATTTCCTTCTACCACAAACACAAACACATTGTCATTAAAAATATTGCAAGGCAAAGGAAATGTAACCCATGCTAGACTATATTCTATCGCATACAAGAAGATTTCCAACAACAACATTGTATTGTAAAGCAAATCAAGTGGATGCTACATTTCCTTCTAGCAAAAACATAAACACAATGTCAATAAAAACATTGCAATAATAGTATTTCCTGGGACATTTGACCTTGCCTTTTAGAGACTATGAGGTTTTAGTCCATGCCTACATAGAGTGTTGTTACAATATAAAAAATGTTAAAACCTTAAATGATTAGAAGGCACTTCATATGGAATATGTGGTCTAAGAATGGGATAGTGTACAAAGATTTCCTCCTATAAAAACACAAGAACGTTGCAAATAACAACATTACAAGATGAAAGAAATATAATGCATACTATATTTCCTTCTAATGGAAACATAATCACATAATAACATTGTAGGGTGAGAAAAATTTAGTCTATGTTACATTTACATATAACACAAACATATAAATATTTCCAATGACAACATTACACCACAAAAAAAAATCTAGCACAAGCTAGATTTCCTTTTAGCCTAAACAAAAACATGTTAGCATTGACAACATTGCAATGTAAAATAAAATCTAACATGTGTTAGATTTCCTTTTAGCGCAAAATTGAGCACATAGAAACATTGTAGAGTGAGAAGTATATCAAGTGCTAGATTTATGTCTACCACAAATACGAGCAAGTTGCCAACAACAACATTGTAGAGTATAATAATTTTAGATTGTGTTAAATTTTTTTCCAACACAAACACAAGCACATTTTAGTTTGAAAGAAATTTAACACATGTTATATTTCCTTTGAGCACAAACACAAGAACATAACAACATTGTAGGACTAAATAAGCTCAATGTGTGCTAGATTAACATCATTGCAATTTAAAATAAAATCTAACATGTGTTAGAATTCCCTTTAGCACAAACTCGAGCACATAGAAACATTTTTAAAGTGAGAAATCTAGCAAGTGCTAGATTTATGTCTACCACAAATACAAGCACGTTACCATCAACAACATTGTAGAGTATAAGAAATATAGCCTGTGTTAAATTTTCTTCCAACACAAACACAAGCACATTTAAATTTGAAAGAAATCTAACACATGCTATATTTCCTTCTAACACAAACACAAGAACATAACAACAGTTTAGGACTAAATAAGTCTAATGTGTGCTAGATTAACAACATTGCAATGTAAAAGAAAATCTAACATGTGTTAGATTTACTTTAGTGCAAACTCAGCAAATAGAACATTAGAGTGAGAAATATAGCAGTGCTGATTTATGTCTACCACAAATACAAGCACGTTGCCAACAACAACATTGTAGAGTATAGAAACTAGCTTGTGTTAAAATTTCTTCCAACACAACAAGCATTAAATTTGAAAGAAATATAACACATTATGTTTCCTTCTAGCACAAACACAAGAACATAACAACATTTTAGGACTAAATAAGTCTAATGTGTGCTAGATTAACAACATTGCAATGTAAAAGAAAATCTAACATGTGTTAGACTTCCTTTTAACGCAAACTCAAGCACATAGAAACATTCAAGAGTGAGAAATCTAGCAACTACTAGATTTATGTCTACCACCAATACAAGCACATTGCCAACATTGTATAGTATAAGAATTCTAGATTGTGTTAAATTTTCTTCCAACACAAACACAAGCATATTTTAATTTGAAAGAAATCTAACACATGCTATATTTCCTTCTAGCACAAACACAAGAACATAACAACATTGTAGTACTAAATAAGTCTAGTGTGTGCTAGATTAACAACACTGCAATGTAAAAGAAAATCTAACATGTATTAGATTTCCTTTTAGCCCAAAGTCAAGCACATAGAAACATTGTAGATTGAGAATTCTAGCAAGTGCTAGATTTATGTTTGCCACAAATACAACATGTTGCCAACAACAACATTGTAGAGTATAAGAAATCTAACTTGTGTTAAATTTTCTTCTAACACAAAAACAAGCACATTTAAATTTGAAAGAAATCTAACACATGCTATATTTCCTTCTAGCACAAACACAAGAACATAACAACATTTTAGGACTAAATAAGTCTAATGTGTGTTAGTTTAACAACATTGCAATGTAAAAGAAAATCTAACATGTGTTAGATTTCCTTTTAGTGCAAAGTCAAGCACATAGAAACATTGTAAATTGAGAAATCTAGCAAGTGCTAGATTTTTGTCTACCACAAATACAAGCACGTTGCCAACAACAACATTGTAGAGTATAAGAAATCTAGCTTGCGTTAAATTTTCTTCCAACACAAACCCAAGCAAATTTAAATTTGAAAGAAATTTAACAAATGTTATATTTCCTTCTAGCACAAACACAAGAACATAACAACAGTTTAGGACTAAATAAGTCTAATGTGTGCTATATTAACAACATTGCAATGTAAAATAAAATCTAACATGTGTTAGATTTCCTTTTAGCGCAAACTCGATCACATAGAAACATTGTAGAGTGAGAAATCTAGCAAGTGCTAGATTTATGTCTACCACAAATACAAGCACGTTGCCAACAACAACATTGTAAAGTATAAGAAATCTAGCTTGTGTTAAATTTTCTTCCAACCCAAACACAAGCACATTTAAATTTGAAATAAATCCAACACATGCTATATTTTCTTCGAGCACAAACACAAGAACATAACAACATTGTAGGACTAAATAGGTTTAATGTGTTCTAGATTAACAACATTACAATGTCAAATAAAATCTAACATGTGTTAGATTTCTTTTTACCGCAAACTCGAGCACATAGAAACATTGTAGAGTGAGAAATCTAGCAAGTACTAGATTTATGTCTACCACAAATACACGCACGTTGCCAACAACAACATTGTAGAGTATAAGAAATCTAGTTTGTGTTAAATTTTCTTCCAACACAAACACAAGCATATTTAAATTTGAAAGAAATCTAACACACACTATATTTCCTTCTAGCACAAACACAAGAACATAACAACATTTTAGGACTAAATAAGTCAAATGTGTGCTAGATTAACAACATTGCAATGTAAAAGAAAATCTAACATGTGTTAGATTTCCTTTTAGCACAAACTCAAGCACATAAAAACATTGTAAAGTGAGAAATCTAACAAGTTGTGATGGATTTCTCACACAAAACAATCTCATACTCACCTCCATATCCCTCCACATGTTCCTCCCCATCTAGGAGATGCATATACATGTTTATAAACCACATCAAGTAAATTGTCTTTCTCACTCGTGTGAAATCCTGGGTCTTTGTAAGATTTCCCAAACTATGCAAATAGAACAAACTCTAACATTATCATCAAGAAAAAAATTCCCTCTCTATGCTGACTAAATCTAGAGTTAAGATGGATCTAAAGGAAAAGCTTGCACCTTGAGAAATTTGATCCCTTTGTAGGCTATCTAAATCTAGAGTTAAGATGAATCTAAAATGGTTTAATTATTAATAATTATAATTCTTATTTTATTTGATTTTATATTTATGTAATTTGACTAAATTAACAAAGTTTAAATAACATTACATAACCTTAGAACATCTCATTCACTTTGGGGTAAAGTCTCCCATGTAATCATTCATGTTGGACTAAAGTCTCTCCATGCAATTATTTAAATTTGTAGATATTTATTTTTATCTTAATCAATAATATTTAATATAAAGTAGAAAACATAAACTTGGAAAAGCCCATAAATATTATAAATATCAAGTGAATTACAATGAAATTTGAACCATTTAAAATTATAATTTTATATTTTTATTTTAGAAAAATTTCAAACCATAAAATTGATAATAGTAAAAAACGTTATTAATATTATGGTTATTTTATTTGAATTTTATAGAATATTATAGACAATAATACACGAAAATGTAACATATTTTCAAATTGTAAATTTTATAACTTTAAAATTACTAATAAAAAAATATTAACATACCAAATTCTTTATTATTATTAAAATTTGTAGATATTTATTTTCATTTTAATGGATAATATTTAATATATAATGGAAAGTATAAATTTGGAAAGGGCTACCCATATTATAAATATTAAGTGCATTATAATGTAATTTGAACCATTTAAATTTATGATTTTATATTTTTAATTTAAAAATAAAATAAAACATATAACTAATTAAATTTATGATTTTACATTTCTAATTAAAAAGAATTCAAAACATAAAATTGATTGAAAACATCTTTTTTTTAAATTATATGTAATCTTATTCTCAAATATAATAAGCAATATGAAATTGATTATATAGAGATTATGATTATGATTATAATCATATATATAGCTTTTCTCTAATTAAAAATATGGTTATGTCTAAGTATATCATGCATAAGAAGTTATGAACACATCCCACTGATAACAAGATGGCTGCAAAATAGAATATATAGCTACTTACAAAGATTCAAACATCGAAAATCATTTCCACCATGCTATCCTACATCTATTGATGTGAAGATATTGGATGTGAAGATAGGAGCGAGCTAGGCATCCCTTTTCAGATCAATTGTATGGTCGATGTATGATGAGAAAAACAAAAGACAAGGGGGGCAGGTTCAAATACCACACCAAACATTGAAAATTGAGTTCTCGTGATGCTTGTTGCTTGAAGCTTGGAAAGCCCACTACTTATGGTATCGATTTATAGATATTCCTACTCAAAAATGGGGAAGGAGTCTTATTTAGGGATGATAAGGCACATAGGTCTAATTGCGTAGTGTCTAATTAGTCTTATTCTCTTGCTTGAGTGGATTAGCCAATCAATTGATGGTCCTAGGCTTCATAAGATTATCATTTCTAACTAGAGGGTTTCGTTGATAAAGCCTATTTTCAGTAAGTGCAGAGTTCGGTGATAATAGTTTTCATCCCAACTAAAGGAGCTCAAGCTTTGAGAAGAAGAAATATAGGATCTGTGCCCATCTTAACAGACTTGCCTACAACAGGCAACCCAGCCAGTAAGGTCCTGAAAGGTCAACCCCCAGGACCAGCTTACTACCTGACCGGGTTGACATTTCAGGACCTTACCCACCCAGATTGGTTGGTTGGATTGAAGGATCTGGTCAAAAGTTGGCTATTAGCCTATGTGAGGGTGATTATTTCTAGAGTTGAGACTAAAAAAAAATTAGAATTTCTTATTGAGAATTTGAATTAATATTTAGGACTTTGGAATTTCATAACCAATTAACCAATGGTGGAACCTTTCTCAGATACCATTTTAGAACTTGGACGAACTAGAAACAAATGGCAGGATCTGTCACTGTGGGGTTGCTTTACAACTTAGTTCATTTCATGCTAGCTACTAGTTTGGAAAATGGATTGATATCCCAAAGGACTGCAGAATGCTAATTCACAGCATGACTAACAAGCTATGCAAAACAATTAAACCTTCTAAAACACGTATGGTTTCATCTCATGTATTTGCACCATCATTTGTTAAATATTTCTATAGTGGCATTCCCCACTTGTATTTTTCTTCTAGTCTAAACACAAACTCTCTAATATTAGAATCCTCATCTACTTTGTGATTACAGAATGCCTATTGTGTAGTTGATGGAGAAAGTTATGGTTACCCCCATGGATGGGAAAATTGAGGAATGCAACATAATGAGAAGGAGGCAATAGCAAGATGGGATAGAAATATTGGACCATCATCGGAAACCATGTATGAGGATGCATCTCATCTTTGGGTAGAAGAAATGATAAAGCCCCCGAGGAAGAGCTCTCCTAATGTACCAGTCTACCTGATTCTTAAATACTTGATAGCAGTATTTACTGTTGTAGTAACCCTTTTATAAAATCTAGTTGAACCCAGACTTCTCCACTTCACACAATTTAGTGTTCTTCCAAATCATAACACACAAATATTTAAAAAAAGAAATAGATTAATAACTCAATCTAAAACTAAAGTTTTGTTGAAGCTCAAACTTGAGAATATCTATAAGGAGAAGGAACATTCAACAGAAGAACAGAGACTAAATATGCCATCATTCCATTGCATCATCAATTTAGCAAAATGCAAGAGACTCTAGTAAGAAGGGAGGATGAGAGATTCAATGAATCAGATGTAACAGGGAAGCAAGCTTCAGGAACATTAAGGAATATTAATATTCCAACTACAACTTCTTGTTTGTAAGAAGAAGGATTGCATCTTCTAGCTCTTCTTCTACAACATGCAATAGTTGTTTCAGAGGACAATCATGAAGAGGAAAACAATATCCTGGCCTATATTTATGATATTTCTTCACCTTATGGGAGTTTAGTTCACCTTTTAGCTTCAAAATTTGTTGAGGCCTCATCATGTCGGTCGTCATATCATCATGGAACCAAAGTATTATACCAACATTCCAAGTATATAATGGTATCATGCCATTTGTAAATTTTTCTCATTTCAATGGAAATCAGGCAATCCAACAAGTATTCCAAGGTGAAAATAGTGTGCACATCATTGATCTTTACATGATGCAAGGTTTGTAATGGTAAAGAATAGATCTAAGTTTGTAAAAAACTATCAATCTCAAGTACCACCATGGATGGGAAAATTAAGGGATGCAGCATAATGAGGAGGCAATAGTAGGAAGGGATAGAAATATTGGACCATCATTGCAAACCATGCATGAGGATGTATCTCATATCTGGGTAGAAGAAACGATAAATCACCTTAGGAAGAACTCTACTAACATACCAACCAGATTCTTAAATACTTGCATAACATTATTTATTGCTGCAGTAAACCTTTTTGTAAAATCTGTAGTTGAATCCAGACTTCTCTATTTCACACAATTTAGTGTTCTTCCAAATCATAACACACAAATGTTTCACAAAAACAATAGATTAATAACTCAATCTAAATCTAGAGTTCCATTGAAGCACAACTTTGATAATAGCTATAAGGAGAAGGAACATTCAACAGAAAAACAGAAACTAAATATGCCATCATTTCCATTACATCATCAATTTAGAAAAATTGAAGAAACTCTGGTAAGAAGGGAGGATGAGAGATTCAATGAATGAGATGTAGTATGGAAGGAAGCTTCAGGAAAATTAAGGAATATTAATAGTCCAACTACAAATTCTTCTTCTGAGGAAGAAGGATTGCATCTTCTAGCTCTTCTTCTATAGTGTGCAGAGGTTGTTTCAAAGCACGATCATGAAGATGCAAATAGTATCCTGCCCTATATTTATGAGATTTCTCACCATATGGGAGTTCAGTTCATCATGTGGCTTCATACTTTGTTGAGTCCTTATCATGAAGGTTGACCAGTTCATACTTACTAATCTACTCTCCTATCATGAATGAATCACGAAAGAAAAGTATTGTATCAGAATTCCAAGTATATAATGGTATCAAGGAATTTGTGAAGTTCTCATTTCAATGCAAAGGAGGCTATCCAACAAGTATCCCAAGGTGAAAATAGTGTGCACATGATTGATATTGACATAATGCAAGGTCTGCAAGGGTACATAACAGATCTTAGCTTTTAAAACCTATTAATCTCAAGATTTTAATCCTCCATGGCATGCATGGTTTGATGTTTGTTGTGATACTTTTCTGCCAAATCAGGATTTTCCACAAGATGAATAATCACAACTTTCCTTTGAATTTTCTAAAGAAATGAAGAGTGTAATCACTTGGGAAGTAATTGTGTAAATAGTTTTGATTACCGTGAATCAATCTTCTCTAGCCACTCCTGGACCTTGCTTTGATCTACCCTTTTATGGCCTAAGGGTTTTCTATTATTGGCAAGATACATTTTTACCAATAAAAATTGTGGGATATAAATCATGAAATAGATTTCAATAATGTCTCTCAAAATAATTCTCACAATATACGTTCTGTAGGTGAAAGAAACTTACTAAATCATAGAGAGTGAGTCACAAAAAACTTGATCTATAGTGACTAGTACAACAATGTTACCATTAGAACTTTGCTTGAAAAACTCTGCATCCAAATTCCTTGCTTTGAAAGTATCCACAATGCGTGGGTTATACATTTTATTTTTCTCTTCCATCACCAAGCATACCTTTTGGCAGTCAAGTGAAAGGAGATGGTAATAAAACTCCATCAAGTTCACAGACCTTGCAACTAATAATTCATAGACCTACTTCTTAGTGTTGTTTCTGATAGCAATGGATGTGATGCATATAGCAATTTGAAAGGGACATAGAGTAAATTGTATTATGTATATTGCATGATGAGGTTGATCTATTATAGAAGAGGGACAAATGCCAAGGAGGCTATACATTAGTTTCTCATCAATCCAAATGTGGCTTAGTCCAATGGGTTCCACTACTCTTAGCAATGTTATCCATGCATGAGGGCACACTAATCTAGGATATTTGGGTTATAATTTTTTACATCATCACCTAGGGCAAATCATTGTACGTCTATATGCAATGTATCTTCCACTAATATGGTTCGCATAGTTAGGTGTTGTACTATAGCAAAGTAATTTTCTTCTTTTAGTGAAGTCAATTATCATATTGAGAGCTCCATATCTCATGTTTGATGTTAATATTTCCAACAGTATGTGTTTGTGGATTAACGTATTCAAAGGTTGCAAATTTGATAAGAGATTTCATGTTTTAGCTACCCAATGCTCAAGTGAATTCACTGAGTGGAGAACTTCTTAGCCATGCTTGGAATTGATTTTTGTCCAGAAGCCCAAACACAGAAAATGGACACAGCATCACCATCATTTGACGCATTCAGATCTAGAAACATCCTAACAAAAGAATCAACCTTAGCCATGCTTAGAATTTATTTCTGTCCAAAAGCCCAAGTGCAGAAAAGGGACAGAGCATCACCATCATCCATCAATGGAAATTCACAAAGCTGAGGGACAGAGCATCCATAAAAGAATATGAACTAGTGAAATACGTTCTTAATCACTCTTTGAATTTCCTTTCACAAAAGGAAATGG
>APFE031000182.1:0-18943 GCA_000404065.3 Pinus taeda
TATTAATTTACCATATAAATAATATTTTTTTTTTGTAAATTAGTCTACTCCTATTATTATACAAAAAGTTTACATCGAGGCAGGCCTCAAAAATCTCTCCATACTGACTATGGATTTAGCAATGCACTTACATTGGAGGGTAAAACTTCCCTTTGAACTCGCTTGACCAACAAATAACCAGAAACAGACCGACAGACTATTGGTAGCTGACTCATCCCATCTATACCAAAAACTACCCAGAGAGTATTACAAACAGAGGTAGAACCGTGCTGAGTCCAAGCATGGACGGAATTGGAAATAGACTTTAACCTGAACAAAGCTAAGCAAGACATAAACCTTATCAAAACCTCCAAGCGAAGCCGGCGGAGACCTGAATCCAGCGAGTGTACATCAGTGAGCAACGGAGGCGATCGTCTATTACCTTGGCAGGACCAAAAAGACGCGTAGGCAAGCTCATACGTCCTCAGAGGTAGAAGGTTGCTCCTCAACGATCCTGCACCCATACTGGTCTGAGGCGCTAGAGTCTAAATGTGGAACAGCATCTTTCACTGGCTCGCTTGGACCCGCAACCGCACCAGAGGTATCCGCAGGCTGAATTCCTTGACACTGGATAGGAGATGGCTGCCTAAGCTCCGAAGAGGCTCCGGGATGAGCCGAATTGTCGCACTTTTCAATCTTGACGGACACAATGTAGGTGGAATTGTCCAGGGTACAGGGGATACGAAAGTGGGTGGAGGGATGAGTGCTGTGCGCACAGGCCGCTACACTAGCCCTCCCTCTGCCCCTTCCCCTGCCTCTCCTTGTAGCTGGGGATTCAATTTCTTCGGAGGACGAGTCCGTGGTATTGGAGGAGCGCTGTTGGACAACCCTCCCTCTAGAACCACCCCGAGTCCCTCCCCTTCTGCTGATGAGACGAAGTCGTTCACGCGGCATGCTGCAAACCCAGGTGAGGTGACGCTGGAGCCAGGAAAGCACCGAGAGCGGAGTCTTAATGAACCAAGAGGGCGCAGAGAGCCGAGGCACAGTGAGTTGAGGCACACTGAGCCAGGAAGGGACAGCGAACAAAGGCTCAGTGAGTTGAGGCACCGAGAGCCACAGAGGAGAGGCAAAAGAAGCATAGAGGGGCATATTGAGTGAAGGCACAGAGAGCCACTGAGGAATTGCAATATAAGCACCGAGGGTCGAGGAAATGAAACTCGGGGAGCGACCACGACAGAAGGGAGAGCCAAAGCTGGTAACCCTGTGACAAAGGACAAGTTTCCCAGAGGCAGAGACAGAGACCTTCTATGCTCAAGGCCGAGGCCGAGTCCCCTGAGACCAGGGCCGAGTCCTATAAACAAGCAGTGACCAAGACAACCGATGCAGCAGAGGTCGGGACTTCAGGTGAGACAGAGCCAGCAGAGGATAGCTCTTATAATGGCTCATTAAGGCGCCCAAAGCTATAACCAGAACCCAATAGAAGATCTACAACCAAATCGCCGGAGAAACGAGCCGCGGGAGCTCCATCGTGCTGCAGACGACGGACTGCAGCGAGTAGTTAATGTTTGCATTCATTATAAACTTGCAGGGATGGCATGCCATCCGATTTACCTTACACATGGCGGGTCTGAGCTGCCACTTGCCCAGTGGGAACACCGCCATTGTACCATTCTCCACATTAATCACCCGCAACCGGGGACGGGTAGTCCTGAAGCACCAGAGAAGTGCATTCCTGTTGGAGTTGTGCATCCACTGAATCATTGGGAGTGCCTGAGAAAGGAGGGAGCTGTCGATCAACCCTTTGGTTGGCCAATCGATCTGCTACCTTGTTGGCTGTGCGCCTGACATGCTTGAAAATAATGCTATGGGGGCGCCTTAGCCGTTCCTCCAAAGTTTCGAGCCTACTAAGCAACCTCCAACTGGACGCTATTTTAGCTGCCGAGGTGCCCGCTTGAATTCTTGTAGCTGCATTGATGAGGATAAGGGAGTCTCCCTCTACTTCTAGCAGGTAGAAATTGTGTTGATCTACAATGCATATCCCTTTCCACAATCCTTCCAATTCCACAACATTGTTGGTGTCTTTGCCAATCGAACCATAGTATATATGCACAGCTACTCCTCTGTCATTTCTGAATACTCCTCCAAAGCCTGCCGGCCCAGGATTTCCTTTAGCTGCTCCATCAAAGTTCAATTTGAAAGAGGAAACGGCAGGAGGGGACCATTGGATAGGGGAGACAGACTTAGTAGGGGGATGGGATTTGATATTAGGCAAGCTAGATAAGTTAAGATTCCAGGAGTTCAGGATGAACCGCTCTTGAGGAGAGTCCGGCCAATCAGTATCTAGCCAAGTTCAAAGCGCCAGAGTTTCTTGGAGATTTTGCTTTAAGAGGAGCCAGAGTATTTCTATAGTTCGTCTACTGTTGTTGAAGACTCTGTTGTTCCGTTCCTTCCATAGAATCCAGTAAAGAAAACCTGGTATGAGGTTCCATAGAGAATTGAGGATGGGGCTGTGATAAGGGTGCTTGGGCCAGGTTCTTAGAGTGTTTGCTATGTCCCCTTGCGAAACTCCTGCTCTTCTATTACATTGATCAACCTTCTCCCATAGCTGAATAGCGAGAGGACATGTCTCCATGAGATGCAGGATGGTTTCCGAGTGAAGAGTGCAGTTGGGACATCTTGAGGGTCCGATGAAGCCCCTTTTTTGTAGATTGTCCCACATTAGGATGCGCCTCTTACTTAAAAGCCATAGAAAGGTTCATACCTTGGGCCAGCGTCTGGACTGCCAAATACGATCCTAGAGCTGATCCGTAGCTGTGTTGCAATTAGAATAGCGTAATCTATATGCTTCCTTGGTGGTAAACATACCTTTTGTAGTGTATCCCCACCTCAGTTTGTCCTGCTAATTCAAGTACTTGATTTTTCTATGACTTAACTCCTGATCTATTTCTGTATAGGTTTCTCCGTGCCAATCGATCTACCAGGAGCTGGCGGGTTTCCATTGTTGGAAATCTTGAAGCGGGTGCTGCTGCCGGAATTGTGAGACATGAGTGAGGTTGGCTTGCTGCATATAATTCTGCCAAATAGGTTTATGGAAGATCGAGGCGAGTTTCAGTAACTGCTGCCATGAATCCTCCCAAAACCGTGTAGAGTTTCTCGAATGAATGTCCCAGAAGCTATTCTCTTGTATGAAGGTGCTGTGAATTTTGGCAACATTCCAGATCATGGAGCCTGAGATGCTAGGACTGATTCTAATGAGTTCATCCCCATGACTTCCTGGCGCATATTTGGCTTGCCACAGCTTCGCCCAGGGAATATGTGGCTTCACTAACCAATTCCACCATATCCTGGCTCCCATAGTGTTATTTCTTTGGAGAGGATCCCGTAGTCCTAGTCCACCATTGGATTTTGGCTGGCATACCTCTTTCCAATTGACAAGGGCCCATTTCCTGTTGAGCCCCGTGGAACCCCACAGGAAAATCCTTTGAAGGTTGCGGATTGCCTTAAGAAACCATTTGGGAGCTGCCAGTATAGAGAAGAGATACAAAGGCATAGCTTGAAGGATGGACTTGATCAAAATGAGTCTACCTGCTATGTTGAGCGATCGGAATGTCCATGAGGAAAGTCTGGCTTCCAATTTGTCCAGCAGCGTTATCCAAGAAGCATGCTTAAGGGCGGAGACCATAAGAGGAGCTCCCAAGTATTTAGAGGGAAGCGCTGCAATGGTGAATCCTAGAATACGGGCAATGTTTTTTTGAGTGGAGACAGGGGTGTTGAAGAAGAAAAGCTGGGATTTGGTGGCATTGATCGAGGTTCCGGAGGCTTCTGAGAAAATAGAGAGCAGGGCTTTAAAGGCTTTGGCCTCTAGGGAAGAAGGATGACCAAAGAGCATAGTATCGTCAACAAACTGTTGATGGGATAGGGGATGGAGACCATGGAGCGCGATAGCTTTAATAGCTTGAGAAGAAATAGCATGGTGAAGGAGGCGACTGAGACCTTCTGCCATGAGGACAAAAAGGAAGGGAGATAGGGGATCCCCTTGACGAATGCTTCTAGAGGGGCGGAAAGGCACAGATGGAGAGCCATTGAGGAGGACCAAGAAGCAGGGAGAGGTAATAAGATTCATTATCCATCGGGTCCAGGTGGCATTGAAGTCGAAGGCCAAAAGCATTTTATGAATATATTCCCAACTAAGCTTATCGAATGCTTTGGAGAGATCAAGCTTCAGAATCATACCTGGTTTTTTTAGAATTTTTAAAGAGTGGATCACCTCGTTTGATAGAATAATGCCATCCATTATCTGACGCCCTTCTACATATCCAGTTTGTTCCGGAAGGATGAGAAGAGGGAGAAGAGGTTTGAGCCTATTTGCCACTACTTTGGATATGAGTTTATAGATTACATTACATAGAGCAATCGGCCTGTATTTGTCTGGCGTATTTGATTCCTCCCCTTTGGGAACTAGAGCAATGAAAGTGGAATTAAGGGAAGGGAGGATCCAGTGCATGATCTTGATTCTTCCACTAATTCCCAGACTTCTGTGCTGATCAACTCCCAAAATTCATGAAAGAAATTGGAGGTGAAGCCATCAGGACCTGGTGCCTTGCCATCCTTTAGCTGAGCCATTTCCTCTCCTACTTCCTGCATAGAGACTGGTTGTAATAGATTTTGATTATGATCCTCCATGATTATTTTGGGTATGTGTTGCGTGATAGATCGTATGGCTGTTGATCTACTCCCTGTTTGTTCTTTGAGCGCTTCCTGAAAGTACTCTTTGAATTCCTTTTCAATATCTTTATGCTTTTCTAGTCTCTCCCCTTGACTGTTATTGATAAAGGCTATATTGTTGTGCATTCTTCGTTGTATGGTGGATCGATGGAAAAATTTTGTGTTCTTTTCCCCTTCTTTAAGCCACCTGATTTTGGATTTTTGGCGCCAAAGGATTTCCTCTTGTAGCCTTCGAGCTTCAATTTCTGACCAGAGGGTTTTCTCCTTATTTGCCAGTACTTCTGTTCTTCCCTCTAGGATAATGGTTTGCTGTAGAGAACACATATTCTGCTCCAATATTTTCCTAGTTTCCAGAATGTTGCCAAATTGGGTTTTATTCTAGACTTTGAGCACTTGCTTGAGAGTTTTTAGTTTCTGTTGCAATTGGAACATCTTTGCACCTGCCGGGGGAGTAAAGGATTTCCACACAGCTCTGACCATTTCTTTGAAGTTAGGATGAGTGAACCAAAAGGCCTCAAAGCGAAATGGACGATTGCAATGTTTACCTAGACGTGTCCATTGAAGCATAATGGGCCATTGATCAGATCCACCCCGAGGCAGGATGGAGGCATGAAAATCCCCTCCCAAATGTATGGCATTGTTTGAAATGAGAAAACGATTTAACCTGGAGGCAATATTTTGGATTCCCCTGCATTTGTTTGTCCAGGTGTACGTGCCATTTGAAGTCTGAATGTCCATGAGCTGATTGCTTTGAATGAATTCTTTGAATCCTGTGCTGTCACCTTCTAACTTCGTGTGTCCTCCTTTTTTTTCCTCTAGATTCGTGATAATGTTGAAATCACCCCCGCTGATCCAAAGAGGGAACTGTCTGTTAGAGTTAAGAGCTGTGAGTGCATCCAACACTTCTAATTTATGGTTTAAGTCTTGCGGGAAGTAGGCATTAGTGAGATGACCGTGCAGATCCGTCCCAATGAGATGAGATGAGGCTTGGATGAAAAAATGAGTGGCATGAAAATCTTGAAGCATAAGGATCTGCGGATTCCAAGCGATAGCTAGTCCTCCGGAGGCCCCTACAGCATCCACTGAGACTGAGCGACTTCCTGTCCATGCTTTATTGAGGATCCTTTCGAGTGCAACATTATTACTTTTTGTTTCTTGTAGAAAAACTAAGGAAGGCTTCTCTAGCTGAATCAAGCTTTTTAACATTCTGTGTTTTGAGGGGTTGTTGAGCCCACGCATATTCCAGGAGATGAGCTTCATGAGGAACAGTGGGGTTGGGGCTTGTAGAACTTTGTCAACTTTGGGAATCTCCCTGATTCCATTAAGATTTCTCCTATAATGATGGTCCTTTGCAGATCAGTTTTGCGCCCTCTTTTCTTTGTTTCTTTTAGGATTTTCTTTCCATCCCAAGGACTTCCTGCTTGTATACCAAGACATTTATTATGTTGAGCTTTGGTGAGAACACCTTCCAATTGATTGATCTCCCATGGAGGTATTGAGTTGTACTCTTTCTGCTTGCATGCTGTTTCGAGTTTGAGTATATCCAGTCCTTCCAGACTCACAGTCTCTGGGTCTTCCTCCATTGTTGTAGGGATATTCTAGCATTCCTCTGGGATATCATCTTGTAGACTGAGTGCTAAAGCTGCATCAAGTTCCATCGCTGAAGGTTGCATGTCAGCTTCTAAAGCCGGTTTTTTCGATTCTGATGAGAATAGAAGGCTAGAGGGTGTAGAGGAAGATGGGGGCGGGTTAGATTTGAGACTCTGGGAGGAAGATGGGTGAGATGGGGATGCCTGAGAGTCATTATGTTGCTTTTCTAGAGGATCTTGAGGGGTAAGAATTTGGAATCTGTTCTGGGTTTCAATGTTTTTGGGGATGGAGGGTGCAACAGGATGTTTTTTAGCATGCCTATGGCGATTGGGCACCTTGGTAAAGCCTTCCGAATCTTTGCTAGCCTCATTAGCAGGAGATTTGATCTGAGTATTCAGAGGACAATCCCGAAAAAGATGGCCATGTTCATGGCATTTGCGGCATCGAAAAGGAATATGCTCATAGTCTAATGGTTGAATCCATTCAAAATCATCATGGAAAAGACTTACCGAGTCTGCAAGGGCTTTGGTAAGATGCATCTAGACGCAGATCCTGGCATAGGAAGTATATCTTCGATTTTTGGTTTCCTCTGCTACTTTGATGAAAACCCCGATGCTATTGCCAATGTCCTTTAATGTTTCTTCTTTCCAGTATTCTGCAGGTAAAGAATACATGCGTATCCACACTAGTGCATGACTGAGATCTTCTGTGTCTGGATTGAACCTAGGTTTCCAGTCCTGAAGGAAAAGACCCGAGGAGTTGAAGAAATACGGACCACCCTAAAATATGCGGGATTTGTCCTCTAGGTAGTAGAATATTGCAGTGAAGAAGCCTTTGGGGCCAAGTAGCAAGGTGATTTGTCCTTTGGGCTTCCATTTTGAGGCTATCAACCCTTGTAGGGCTTTTTCGGTTGGCCAAAAGCCAAGAAATTTTCCAATGAGAGCGTGATCCTTCATGTATTGTATTTCGTCGTTGATTCTATGGCTGGGGAGCTCAACTTTGATTCTTTCAGTTGTTTTTGGAATGCAGGTAGCCGAAGTTGCCTTTGGTTGTGATGCCGGTAATTTTGGATTCGCCCCCTGTACGTTTTCTTCCTTTTCACGTGCTACTATATGATCATCTGCTATGTCAGTCTGAGCTGAGCCCTGATCTTGTCCTGAAAAGTCACCTGGAGGAAACAGAGATGCAGAGGATTTGAAGATGTCAGACGAGAGGTTATCTGGAGGAGGGGGGAAAGGTTCCGCCCCTCCCACGGGGGGAGCCATGACGTAAAGTTATCAAGAGCGCGAGGGATGGTTCGCCGGCGGCTCAGAAAAGGGTTGCGATCGGGATGGTGCAGTATGCTCAGATCTGAACATTTGCTCAGAGAGCAAAGCCTAGGGTTTCAGGTCAAGCATTTTTCATAGTCTCGATTAATCTACAAATAATATTAATATTAATAAATACATTTAATTTATAGTGACTAACCTCATTTATAAAAGATAATTGGCATATAAAATGATGGAAAATAATATCTTTTTTATATCAATTACATTTATTAATATATAATACAAATAAAAATATCTCAAAATATTTTAATAAAAATTTATAACATGAATAAAAACCAATTTCATAGGATCTTACCAATTAATATGATAGAATTTTACAACATGGATGATATTGAATTTGAATTGTTCTCATAGAAGCCGATGCCAAAAAACCCACTATCAAAAAGCCACGGAGATGCCGACCAACCCCTTGCGTTTCACTCTTCTTGAGTTCAGATAAATTTGGTTTTCCTTTTTTGAAATTTCATAGAAAATTAGATAAGTTTCTTTTATTAATCACGTTAATGTTTGTGGTCGCGGGGGCGGAAATGAAGAAGGCAAGTAAAAAGAAAATGATGGAGATTTTTTGTTAAGAAAATGAGTAAAATAGTGAAAAAATTGAGGTTTATTATCTTAAATGAGATTTATTTTTAATAAATAAAATAAAGTGATTTAAATATTATTTTTATATTTAATTATAATAAAAATAATAGTATTAAAGTTATTATAATTTTATTTGTTTTTTAAGTAGAAGAGTTGTAGGTTTATGAAACAATGAAAAGTTATTCTTATTTATGAAGAGTAGAAGTTACTGTGTATCATTAACTTTTTTCTATGTAACATTTTTTCAAATTTTCTTATTATAAAGTGTTGTTGGGTTAGTTTAGCAATTGTCTTAATTTTGACAATATTCATTTCGTTTATTAAGATAAAGTTATCATAGCAATAGTTTTGATCATTAAATTAAGATTTATAAAATTTAAATATAGTATTTAACATCTTTTTAATGAGGACCGTCGATCGCACACGCGGATCGACGGCCCAAACCACATCGGTGGAACGCAGAATGGGGACTCGAAGGTATTCTAAATATTATTTGATAATATTTGAGGTTCGCAGAAAATCCAGTTTCAATGCATTTTCAATGTATTTCGTTATATAATGAACTAACGAAGGTGGGGGAGAGACTCGCGGAGGTGGGGGAGAGTCACACGGCAATGCTTCGAGGGGCGTGGTGGATGACATGGCGGATGAGTGGGCTTGCCCAATCATCGAGGAGCCCATTCCGGCTGACCTCCACTAAGGTGACGTAGCTTCCAGGCAGCGGATGGGGCTGACAAAGAATAGGCAAGGGCTGCCTGATGATAGTTCGAGGCCGGCTGTGGCTGCCCAGGTGTTCATTATTTGGTCTTTTTGTTTTTTGCTAGTGTTGCTTGGATTCTGGTTTCCTATTTGGATTATTCGTCAAGGAACCATCTTATTGTTTCTTTTGTGGGGTCTGGACTCGAGAAGTGATACCATTTTTGAGGTTTCTGTTTTCACTGGACTGGTTTCCCCAATGTTGGGGCAGTCCAGATTTTGTTGATACTCTACGCTACCTTGGTCAAGGCCTTGTCCTCTTTCTAACTTTCTGTACATATTAATAGATTACTTTTACTTAGAAAAAGAAACATCTTCTTATTTGTAATTCTACTTTTATTTTAAATGATATTTTTAACATTTTTTTTTATTTGTAATTTTATTGTCTTGTTTTATAGTGCAAAAACTAACTCAAGCCTCAAAATATGTGTTAAGTTTATAGTGGCTACTCTTCATAATATAAGTAAGAATAAGAAATCTATATTTTCTCATCTTGAGCACTTCATACTTGTATATTCCAAAAATTCAAACATGAATTTATATTCTATGGATATGAAAATAAAATTTTGTTAAGGTAGGAGTTTCAATAACTTATGTTGACATTAGTCAAATATTTTTCTTTTTTTTAAAGATGATTTTAGTCCAAAATATCACGGTTCTTTTTTATCTAGGTTAAAATGTCTCTCTAGATTTTTAAGTTAAATATTAATTTTATTTTCTTTTATTACCACCATCTTAAAAATGAAAAAGAATACATATTTCATAATCCCTTCTTTAATAATCTCTTTACCTAGCTCCTAAGACCTAGGACCTTTGCCTTGGGAAATTCCCAAATCATTAATAGATCAAGGTGTTTGCATAATAACTACTACCCAATATCATAAAGTTATTTGTTAATCATATTTTTCACATATATAAATTTTAATATGTTTTAATCTCCGGTATATTAGATTTAAGTTAGAATTAAAATCCATCCTCTTCATCAATGTGTCTGAATATAATTTTTCTAATTAATTCTGATGTACTCTCTCATTGTGGATACTAAAATCACTTATAATATAATCAATATTAGTATTATACATTAATTTTATATTAAATCACTTAGAATATAATGAATTTATTATTATATATTAATTTTATTAAATCACTTAGAATATAATTAATATTAGTGTTAATATTAATTTTTATATTTTATATATAACTTATGTCTCATTATATATAAAATAATGTTTTTTTTCCTTCTCCTTAGCTAGATAAATATGGTTTTCCTTTTTTTGAAATTTCATAGAGAATTGGATAAGTTTCTTTTGTTAATCATGTTAATGTTGGTGAGATGGAAAATTTGTTTTAATTTATAAATTGTTAGCGTCATTCTCTTAAAAATCAATAATAAATCCAATTCTTAAATTAAATAAATAAAATCATGATAATTCCTCAAACTAAGGAGTCTAGTTTGGATGAGAGATTCTCTCCAACTAGCTCTCCTAAATTAGTGTGTAAGTTGAGAAATTGTCTCAACCAAGTGAGTCTAAGATAGATGCACCATCTTAAGACCACTTACTCGTGTATTTAAATGTATTATTAAATTTTTTGAATAATGTGAATTACACGAGCATGAGAGACCAGATGATGCCTCTCTGCCTTTTCTGCCAGTTTAATTTTTGTGTATTAATTTGTTGTGCATATGGTTATATGGCTTTGTGATTCTTCTTCATGTGGTATCGGAGCAAGGTTGTGAAATATGTGTTTGTTGTGATGGTTTGGGCGCTATTGCTAAATGGAGTTGTGTTGCTAGTGCAACCTATTTGATTGATGGAGTTGTCAGGCGTTTTTCATATTTTGGAAGCACTTCTATCAGTTTTGTATAGATATTACCACTCTTAAAATCTCAATTTCTGTACTTCTCTTGCTTGTAATTCTTTTTTTTGAGTTCGATTCATGGGGTAAGCCTATTTGACAAACAAAATTGTGTACTGCCAGAGGCTCAGATCAATTTTTCATACACGGAGCGCCTACTTGTTTAAGTTAGCTAATGAGAGAAAGACTCCGTTAGTGCCTTGAGAGTTTGTACTGAAGATTGATCTATGCGAATTCTCAGCTAGATCCTGTAAAGAAATGTCAAAAATCAAACCTAGACTAGTTGTGTGAAACTCCTACTAGTCTACCAAAAAGAGCATAGCCAATTTGATTTATGCGTGAAGAATTTATCCGGTCTCACACTCAAACCTTCAAGCGCATCGCCTCACTTATGCATCTCAGAGTCGGGGGCAGAGAGAACGCAAAGCCTGTATTCTAATTGTGAAAAATGGCTATAGAGGGAGAAAATGACCATTGTTGTTTTGATACGATATGCCAACGGAAATATATTTATATATATTGACTTTGGAATTGCCCGCTAAACCTTGGCGGTGATGTTCGTGGTGATCTACATCTTTGAGGTAGTACACATGCGTGTGAACAACTCAGCGCCTGAAAGTTCGTGTGTGTGATAGAATCCCCAGAACATAGAGGCAGTCCAGAGAAAATATTGCATCTAACAGAGAGGGTTAGATGCTTGGCTTCCATTAAACTGCAAGCCATATTCTTGAATGAGCGCCAAGTCCATAGCATAAAGACTGGGATCATCCTGAATCACCTTATGAACTTGTGAAGAATCGATCAGAGATCCCCTATCCCCAAACGGAATAGGCATGTCTTCTTCTGGATTAAGCTCCCTGAACATTGATTCGATCTAGCCAGCGAAATCCGAGGGGTTATAATGCACAACCTCAGAAGCCAAATGAGATATTCCTGGGTCTTAATCCATCCCCATAATGCTCTCTAATTGCTCTAGCTTCTGTGCAACATGGGCTAATTCAAGGGCCTGTATAGTATACCCAGTGTTTGCTAGAAGCCCATCAATATAAGATTCTACCTTGACACCTAACTAAGAACAACCCATCATATTTTTTGTGCCCTGGACTCGATCCTAAGACCTGCCGCGTGAAATCGTGATGAACACTAGTTTGATGTGGTTCGATCTCTGGACCTGGAGATAAGTCTATTTTTTGTTAAGTAATGTTTTAGAGGGATTTTTTTTTTTTAAGTTGGTGAAAAACTTTTTAGGCACTCAATTTTTTGTATTAACATTTTGAGTGGAGAGAATGACTGGTGAGGAGAAAGAATGAGTGGAATACGAAAGAGAATTTGTGATATGGTGTATTCACAAATATTTTTAGGATGGGTCATAAAGTTGTTTTTTTTTTTAGTATTGGATTGATAAGGAGTTAAAAAGTTTGTAAATATTTTTTTTGGAGATATAAGTGATCATAGAATTTTTGGATGAGATAATGGTGCTTTAAAAAATTTTTAATGGAGAGAAAAGATGTATAAATCTTTGGAGTGATAAGGTTGTAACTTGCGGTTTGACAACTTCCATTTAAGTGACCTTGGTATTCTCATTGTTGCAGAAATTTCATTCATGATGTTGTGAAGGTGAAGATTGATGTACTTCAATATTTAATAAAGACATTTTTGTGGTGTTAATGTGTCTTAGATCCGCCCAAAATTGAATAAGGGGATCTTACGTACACCATGCGTGTTTGTGATTGTGCATGATTCTTGATATTGTTTTTGTTTTGTGTCTAGTTTTGACACTAACCTTCATGTGGTATCTTTCTAATATGGTACACATGTAGCGTACAACACATGAACGAATTGCATGCACATAATCATTTTCATTCAAGCTTATGTAATCAAGAGAACTAGAAAAAATCAAGAAGCAGAAATACATAATCAAGTTGTCAAAGACGATTCCACATCAACATCCAACCAAGTTAATGAAGTTGTCATCTACATCAACAACATTTGCATCACTTCAACAAATCATGCAAATCATAATTTGTAAGTTGGATTGTAATGAAAGTCAAATTAAGTAATGGTTCATTCTCAGTTGAAACTGACACCCATGCTTTGAATTGACAGGGAATCAATTAAACCAAGTGAATCCATTGTTTTTTAGCTAAGTAATTCAAATCATTGCAAGCATTTCTCTTGGGTGAATTTTTGATAGTATTCGACACCCTTATTTTGATCAATCAAGAGTAATTTCAAGAAAGTGCAAAACTCTCAACATCAAGCGAGCCTAAAACTGATTGAAGCAAGCGTCAAGTGAGTGTGAATTCTAGTATTCTATTCTTCAAGTGAGAAATACGCAATAAAGAAAGCGAGCGTGTCAAAATCAAGTGCAAAAGTTCAAAGCACGACATCTACAACAAATGAGCCAGTGTGAAGTTGATTGAAGCATTCACAAAGTTTCAATGAAGCATTCAAGCAAAGCAATCATCATCAAGCGAGCGTGAAATCGAGAATTCAAGCAACCAAGTCATAAAACTCTAGCAAGTGTTTAAAGCATCAGTAATCAACAACAATACAAGCGAGCCTGAATTCAAAGTAAGCAAGGCAACATGGTGACACACATTCAGTTGTCCCAAACTATTAACAATTTAATGTTATCATCAGCCGGTGACATGGTGCACAACAGCAAAGCCACTCTTGTTGACATTCAAGTGCATATTCAACATGCACATGAAACGATTGAGTTCCTTAAAATGGAGTTGCAACTGTAGAGAAATGAGTTGCAAGAGAAGCATGTTTCTCCAAGTCTTTGATCAATCTAGAGACAGCTAATCATTCGACTTCATTCATCCAACCAACTTCAAGTGTTGAAGTTGTTCCAGTTCAACTTTCTTCCAAACCCATCACCAAGCCATGGGAAGAAATTCAAAGTAATCAAAATTGACGCGGCTTAGGATATATCAAAGATAATGATAACTTACATATCCTTGATTATTCAAAGCCCATTCAATTCTTCAGTGCCAGATTACTTGAACAAATCATCTCAGCAAGTTCTCAGCCACTTGCAGACCAACGTCAATGCACACAAACTGAAGTTGTAGACAAATAGAAATGCACACAAACTCAAGTTGCAGACAAAATGAAATTTTCTCATTGTCAAAGAACCGTTCATCTGGAAGATTAGTTATTTGATCTCCATCCTTGTCACCATTGTGGCAAGTCAAACCATACATCAGAGAAATGCTGCAACCAATGACAGCCAACTAGATTGAAGATAAATTGTTCATGGATTAATCCTTGGGAATGGTCATCCACAGCCAGAAGATTGTATAAGTTTTACAATCGAATTCACTCACACATATTATAGCCAATAGTAAAATGAAGATGGTACTCTCGTGCAGTTGAACGGGGGAGTACAACAATGAAACTATCCTACAACTACACGGGGGGAGTTCATATATAATTTGGAGAAGATTGCCTCTCCTTTCAGCTCAAAAAGGGGGGAAAATGTCAATGAAATTGACAAATGGTTGTCAGATTGAAAGTCTAAACAACATCAACGAAGCAGCCAATGTGCATCTTCATCAGCCAATAGGCAATCATCATCAGCAAATACGCTAGTGGGCATTCATCAAATTGTTTCAGTGGACACCGGATGTTGTTTTCAAGCAAGGGAAAGTTGGATACTTTTGTGGCTTGGCACATGATGGAGTTGTCAAGCGACATTTAGAGATGAATCAGTCATGCCGCTGACTCATGGTCTTTTCATATTGTAGTTTCTTCAACATCCATCTTTGGTGGTTTTTCAGGAAATAGTTTTTTTGAGGATCAACTTGAGAACATGAAGATGGTTCCTTGTTTGTTTTGGATTTATCATTGAGGGGGGGAATGCTAGCCTCACTCTCTTAAAAATCAATAATAAATACAATTATTAAATTAAATAAATAAAATCATGAGAATTCCTCAAACTAAGGAGTTTAGTTTGGATGAGAGATTCTCTCCAACTAGCTCTCCTAAATTAGTGTGTAAGTTGAGAAATTGTCTCAACCAAGTGAGTCTAAGATAGATGCACTATATTAAGACTGTTGACTCATGTATTTAAATGTATTATTAAATTTTTTGAATAATGTGAATTACATGACCATGAGAGACCACATGACGGCTCTCTACCTTTCCCGCCAGTTTAATTTTTGTGTGTTAATTTTTTGTGCATATGGTTATATGGCTTTGTGATTCTTCTTCATAAATTAATATTTTTAAAATGAAGAAAGTAGGTAAAAATAAAATGATTGAGACGGTTGTTAAGAAAGTGGATAAAACATTGGAAAAATTATGTTTATTATCTTTTAATATTAATGAGGTTTGTTTTTAATAAATAAACTAAATGGATTTAAATATTTTTTAAATATTATTTTTATATTTAATCTGTAACATTAAATAGTAGTAATAAGATTAATATAATAAATAAAAAATAAGTGGAAGAGTGGTTGGATTATGAAACTATGAAAAGTTATTCTTATATTAGTAAGAGAAGGAGTTATTAGACATCCTCAACCTCTTCTTATTGTTATTGTGCATCCTCAACCTTTTCAAATTTACTTATTATAAAGTGTTTTTGGGTTAGTTTAGCAATTGTCCTAATTTTGACAATATTAATTTTGTTTATTGAGATCAACTTATCATAACAATAATTTTTTTTAGCACAACTGCAAGAAATCCAGACTCATGATCCCCTCATCTTGGCATTAGCTTCTATCTAAATTTGTTTAAAGCTATATGGCCCCTAATTAATGCATTTTTTTTTATAGACAAATTGACTGTTTTTGTTCAGTTCCTATTCAAAACCATGTACATAGTCTAAGATTCAAATGCACCACCACATATTAAACTTCATCAAAAGTGAGAAACTTGTGTTTGAAGATAATTATTTGACACCAAAAAAATTATAATGTGTACATTGGGGTTGCATTCATCGAGAACATAGTAGAGATGTTATTTTGGGCTTGAGATTGTAGGTGGAGTGATACAATTTGAACGCATCAACAAGATTGTTCATAAAAAAATAATAGATTGGTGTTGCATTAAGAACATAGTAGAGATGTTAATTTGGGCTTGACTTTGCACATGGAGTAAAACAATTTGAATGTATGAATAAAAATTTGCATAGAATATCCTGGATGCGGGCGACAAAGGAAGACAGTGAGGTGGTTGCCAATTAGGTTGGTGTGTGGTGAGACCACATGGCCTCCCACAGGGGGGCACAGTGGTCCAAAAATGGCATTAACCATCGCCATAAATGCACCTCAAGTAAACGTTGCCACCATTTGTTAACCGCCATCAACCTCAGCTCAAAGCAACCATGAACTCTCGAGAGAATACCACCTCTGCTCCCGCTAATCCTCCCCAGCAACCTCGGCCCCTGCAATGCCTTTGCCCTCATGTAGTGACGAAACCCACCTCTCAGACAACCACTGAGAGATTGTAATCTTTTTTGCTGTATTGATTTTGGCTCGGGCATCCACTTCACCCATAGCCTAAATTATCAATTTATCATCCCTTCAGCCCTGGTTGCTCATCCCTTTGCTGAATTGCCTGCAAGCTCCACTGCGACGCTGCATCCCATTGTGCCCAATTCTGAACAAAACTCACCTCCAATTGCAGACAACATGGTGCGACACAGGATGCGTATTCGTAGGGGTAGGAACTGAGGGAGCTTGAGTCGCTCCCAGTGCTCTTTTGCTTCGAAGACAACTTCCTCTTTGGCTAAGCAGAACACTGGTCGTTACCCAAATGCGCGCAGTGGAAGAGGTCGCTTCCACTCAGTGGCCTCTGCTATGCCTCCCAGCAGCTTCCACTCCACTTCCGGCCCATCTCCCAGAAGCACTCCACCCGCTCCTCAGCTGCATTCCCAGAATGCCCAATTCACCTTTTGCTCCACCCTGAACAAGCCCCTCATCACAACCACCATCACCATTAGCTTTCATGAGGAAAAGCAAAGTTTTGAGGCACAAGACTCCGAGGTTGGAGGACATCTCAAGGCAACTGAGGAGCAAGGAACAATGGGAGGTGGCTGCACCAAAGTAATGGGGCTCTCGAACATTGCTGGTGGCGGGCGCACCAGAGTGGGGAGCAGCTAAACCAAATCCAAACTGAAACTGGCTCAGACGAGTCTTTAGGGCGTAGAGGAGCAGAGCCAAGAGTAGCAGATTAGACGCGCAGGGAAGGAAGTGAACGAGGCTCCGCAAATGAAGTGGGTAATAGACGAATACTGCTGCATCATCGAGAAAGAACAACCAGAGTTGCAGGCTAGTGACACGGAGACTTCGCCGCTGGAAAGTGGCGACATGGACGAATACAGATGCTTCATCATGGAGGAGCACCCTCCATCGCTGCCACATCCCTAGCTCGCCACCTCGATGCTATGTGTTCGCCACCTGGTCTGCCACCTTGCTGCCACTCAACGTGCCACATGCCTGCCTAGTACACTGCCACTGAGTATGCCATGTGTCTCTGGTTCATTGGGACTCTGTTTTTTAGTTCTTTGTTTTCATTGGGTTTTTTGGGGAAAACTTAAAATTTTAGGCTCTTTAGTTGGGTTTACTTTTTCTAGTCTCCTCAGATACAATGATACAAATTTGGGCAATTTGCTGGTTTCCCCTGCATGGGCAGCAATATAATTTTTTGAAACACTTTGGTTAAGAACTGGTTTCGCTTCTAGGCAGTTCAAATCTAGTTTTTTTGCTGGTTGATGCCTTTCCTTTGGCATAGATAAGTACAGGCTTCAGCCTCAGTGTATGATACTCTTTTTACCTTAATAGAATTAGCATAACTTAGAAAAAAAAATGCATAGAATATATGCACAAGAGGGGTTTCACAGTTGTTTTTTTAACATAAAGTGAGAGATTCTGTTAGGCCCCTATACTACTAGTGTAACCCCTTATTGTTATTAGTACAACCTACTTATTATATTGATGTACCCATGTAGTGCCCATATTGTTACTATTGTGCCCCATAGAAGCCCACTATTGTTATTATTGTGCCCTTACATTATTATTGTTATGTAGGCTCTAATTATATAATGACCCCTTAGAATCCTATATATAGAAAGGAGGTATTTTCATTTATATCATTGAAGAATTGTTCATTTATGTAATGTAAAGGAGGTTGCCCCCTCGAAGAGGCTGAATTATAAGGCGTTGATCCATCTTTTCTATCTTTTCTTGAGCTGGTTTCATAACATTTGGTATTGGAGCTTTGGATTCTAGGGTTTCGTTGCTCCAATCAGGTCAGGCAATAATTGTTTTTTGCAACATTTCAGAAGTTGAAAAAAAAACCCATTTGAGAAGACATCGCGCTAAATTGCAGGTCCGAATTTCAAAGCTTTTTGCGCTATATTTTCGGAGATATGATCTGAGGAAGTTGGTCCTTTTGAAAAATCCTGAATTACATTCAAAACAGGTGACCTGGGGAAAATCGTCATAACTTTCTCTTTGAGCATCAGATTGAAATTTCGTAAAAAGGTACAGAAAGCGGATAGACTATAGTTTCTTCTATATAGCGTTTAGAGCCAAAGGTCGAAACAGTGACTCGTGGCACGTCGTACAAGTTCGCTCTACTGAACTAGTCTATAATCAGGTCACTGTGGGGGATTTGACATAACTCTTCATTGGAGAATCTAATTGGGGTCAAACTGGTGGCATTGGAAACAGGACATAGAGGAATACTACAGGTCATAGTTTCAGAACTTAATGATCTGAAAGTACAGAGTTACAGTCATTTCAAGATCGAGCTCCTAAAATCAAGAAAAAGCAAGATGAGGAAGTTTGATGGCAAGGATCCAGTAAATTGGATACATCAGATGGAGCAATATTTTGATCTACATGGTGTACCACTGTTATAAAAGGTATGTATTGCATCTTCATATTTAGAACCGGATCAATTTTTATGGTATAAAGGGCTTTGTTCTCGTAAAAGACTTGTTACGTGGTCAATTTTCACGGAGGAAATGACAGCACATTATGAGGATACAAAGAGCAACACCTTCTTTAGAACAACACCACAACAATTGGAAAGAGTAAAAGGGCTTTGTGACATGGTGGAAAGCAAAATTATGAAGCATACCCTTCACAACTATAAAGATGGAAGTG
>APFE031000189.1:0-14328 GCA_000404065.3 Pinus taeda
TTATTCAAAACCTAGATATTATTCAAAAGAATCTCCATTCATAATTAAAAAGAACTTCAAAACATAAAACATATTTAAATAATTAATCCACCCAATATTACATATTATATAGATTATAATAAATTACAACCCATATATCAAATACTACTATCAAGTAAACATACCCAGAGTACAAAGGTCATCCATTCATCAATACTTGAATATATATGATGATATATATGATGATTATGAGAGGAATAAGTGGTGATGCAATACTGATACACATAGTGACTTGTCAAGGCTGGTGTAGCATTCAACACAGGCCTCATATGTTATATGTTATACTCTACTTGACAATATATTAAACCAGTGTTTAGATTATAGGTTGCATGTATAGGTTGTTTATGTGTGAGTATATTCATTAAGTTAATATGCAACTTAAAAAAAAGGTTGTTTATGTGTGAGTTTAACATGTTAAGATGTTATAATAAAAGATTATATGAAATACCAAAAGGAGATATTCATTAAGCAAATTATAAAAGAATTTTGATAGGCAACTTAACAAAAAAAAATCGTGAACAGTTTTTTTTAATGTGTGAGTTTAATATGTTAAGACGTTTTAATAAGGAACTTAGAATATGCTAGTAGAAAATGGTATGAGAAAAGTCGACTGTTTTATTTATTTCTGGATGGATACGTATACTTCTAAAATAGTTTAGAATAATAGTAAGAGATACCAGAAAAGTGAATATTTAACGATTAATCGACAAAGAGAATGAAAATAGACTAAAATTTAACTGAAAAATAATAATGCAATTCGATTGAAAATACTGGTTTATCTATCATAACTGTCGATATAGGTATATTGTTGCATTTCGATTGAAAATACTGGTTATTTATCATTCTGTTTCATATATATTATCTTTCATTTAGCCTTCATTACGCCTCTGCTTTGGATCATTTCAGGACCGGACTTTTAAAGTTCTCATAGAAGTTGTAAAACAAAAGAGTCTAATCGTTTGCTTGTTCCTTGAATAAGAGAGATGTTTCAAACGCGACTATCATATTGGGTTCAATCATGGCTTTGCAGGTATAGGTGCGTCTTGCAATTATGATATGAAAAACAAAATGAAACGCAGGAATCACAATAATAATGTGTCAACAAGCATCCTGCTCAAGGATGACTGTTTAAAGTTTGGGTTTCTACTGCCCATTTTTGGAATTGCCTGAGTCAAAAAGAGATAGCAGAGTTGAAATTAGAGAAGAGAAACACTCTGCTTATGCCTCGCACAGATTTATTGTTTAATGAAGACATCCAATAATACATTAAAATTTCGAACTCTGTGGAAACCCTAATTGGAGCATTTACAGGCTTCGGAAGAATTGCATAGAATTTATGAATTACATGTAATCGAATTCATGAATGAAATGCTTGTAGAACTGAGAACTCTGTGGAAACCCTCACCTGGAGCTTTGGAAGAATCACATGTAACACAATTGACGTGTGGGTCACTTCTATTCTGATTTGAAGAAGTTAAAGTTACTTCCATCAAGTGATGTCCGCATCTGTGTCTTAATCCCAAACAAGACAACCGTTCTCAACAATTCTCTTGCTCAGTCTTCAGATCTCAACCAAATGGGACTTTAATACTTTAAAAAACATCTTCTTTGACTTAGAAAGACATAGAATAGTGAAAAATAAGATTTTACCTAGACTTAAGAATCAAAGCCATACTTTGACAAATAAAAAATATTTTTCTCTTTTTATATACAAGATATGCAATGTCATACTTACAAAGGTCATTATGAAGGCCTAATCTAGTTACATTCTCCAACACATTCTCTTAACTATAGAGGTATTTATAATCCCATCATGAAGTATAAGGAATCTTAAATTAAAGCATTCTAATAAGAAAAATTCAAATTGACAAGCCATGGATTAAGCATCAATATCATAACCAACATTGTGAATGAGGTCTCTAATTGATGAACTCAACTTTTATGAGAACATCATACTTGAAGTCTTTAAGTGACATACCAAACTATCTCTAAAGGCACATACCCCCTCTAGATGTTCAAAGATTATGTCTTTTTACTGCTATTCTTATCTTTGATTCCTAATCCTCAAATAATATCAATCGGCTTGTACTACTCTTATCTTGGATTCCCTATCTCATCCTCAAAGAGTATTGATATACAAGTCGGTTTCTATCTTAGATTTTCTAATCCTCAACAAGTTTCAATCTTAGCTCCTCAAAATCCTCTAGAACCTCTTTTTTTGCATGGCCTTCACAAAGAATTATGATTGTTAGTATTGATCTAGTGCATGACATCTGAAGAAAATAATGTATCTTCCATCATCACTCCCTCTCACTCAAAGAAGAGATGTCTACCAAACAAATATTGCTTCTTAAGTACTCAAGCTTCTTGTATGGAAATTCCTTTGCTAGAATATCAACAACATGTTCATGAGTAGGAATATAGTGTGGTTCCATTACCCCATCTCGTTCTCATGTAGTGGTACTATTGTGTTTGTGTTGATGGCGAAAAATGACCACCTCAACATATAAGGGAGACCACCTAGTCAGAGCCCAACCTAAGCCCTTATTCATTTGATTTGGAGGTTGACACTCACTCTATTAGGTCTAGTTAGCCCCTCTCTCCTTGATGACTTATGATATTTCAATTAATTATCGAACAATAACGCACATCTCTATTCGTTCCTTGTTGTGCACTCTTGAAATATCTAACTAGGTTTAGTCTTCATAAATGACATATGTAATCATGATTTTATATATTTGATGTAATGAGAAAAATAAATGTATTATTGTTGTTCTTGAGGCATGGTTTTCATAATCAAGGAACATTTCTTTTAGGCCAAGCTTCCATTATGAGTTCCTAGGGCTTCAAGTTCTTAAAATCATTTTCATGTTTGGAAGACCCACTTGGGGCATGCTACATATTGTATTAGTTAATGTTAGATTGAAAAAACCCTCCAAGACCTCATCACAAGTGTTGCAACAAGTCAACCTTCAAAAGGAGCGATCAACCTATCTAGACGGACGTGTCAAGTTAGGAATGATGACAAGCCAACCTAATATAATGGGAGAGGAGCCTACATATGTGAGGAATCTACCTCGCTCAAGAGATCATTCATCAAGGACCCACCAAAAGGATATAATTGTGAATAGGAAAGGAAGGGAGCCTCTTGATAAGCCAAGAAAAGGAGAAGAAGATCGAAGCCTTCTACCATTGTTTTCGGGTCATTCTTCTCACACTTGTGATTGCAGCTAGGGTTTGTGTAGTTAGGTATTGCATACCTTGAAGGAGACAAAATAGATACCAAGGAACAAGTCTATTTTCTACGTGGATTCAAAAGAAGTGTCCAAGACAAGTGAAGGAGAGAATCCTCATAAATCTACCCCAATCACCTTATACCCATGGGATCTCTAAAATTATAGGCACACCAAAAAATGCAAGCATGTAATAAGAGGTTGAAATTGAAGAAGAAGTTGAAAAAAAAGGTGTACGAGTTTGTTTGACGAGTAGTGACTTGGAAGGAATAAAATATCTTGATGAATAATTTTGACATGGTTCTTTTGTCAAGGGTATATGTCTAGGAATTTGTCACTTGGAAACTCTAGAAGAAGAAGAACCCTTGTGGGTTTTCATCTCAAAGTTGGAGAGGTTTTGGCCCTCGATCATAGCCTATATATTTTGTCCTTTGTATTATTGTTCATTATGGTTTGGTAGTTGTTTGATGAATAAAAGCTCTAATAATAACAACTGAAATAAGAAGCTAATTAGGTGAAGTAAAAGTACCTGACAAATGTTTATCAAAGAGATAAATAACCCTATGTTTTTGCCCCAAAATTTCTCAACATGGTATCAGAGCTAAGGTGTCAAGACAAGGAAGGTCAGCTTAAACAAGGTGATCTAGATTTAAATAGGAATGCAACAAATTACAGAGATAACCATAAACACATAGATGCAGCGAAAATAATACTTCATTTTATTAATATAAAACACTAAAATATGCTTACAAATGGAAATGGAAATAAACCAGCTAGGGCGATGGTAGCTTATCTCTCAGAAGATATGTGGTGGCTACATGCCTCTGAACTATGGTAAAATGAGGCTCGAAGGCCTATTTATTTTTGAGAAACAATGGAAAACCATAAACATCCAAAAACCTAACCTTAGAAGATGAAACACCAAAGTGTGGGCCCGATTTGGGTAAATTAGTACATCAACTTCTCAGGGTCATAATGTTTCCATATGATCTCCGTTTGATGCAAATAATATCTCGTTAAAAAGATCTATCTTAGAACTACGACTTTGTGAAGAGAAACTGCTAAAAATAGTAAACTCTGCTACAATTAAGGAAACTAAAAAGCTCAAAGAAACAATGGTGGGGGTCCAAGTGGACATGGCGAGTGGCCACCAATATCCACCTAAATCATTCCTCCCCCCTTAGGAAGCAATGGTCCCATATTACGTTGAGTTCCTCCATGAGATGAGGAAACTTCTACTGAACTTTCTCCCTCGTCAAGGAGTTGCCCTACTTTGACAACTTTATATAGTTAGATATTCCACTCGTGAGTGTGCTTGATCTATGTGTCCATGATCCGATCCATTGGAGCTTATTCCATGCAATCTGGATTCAACTCTCGGGGTGTGAGTTGTTCTACAATGTGAGATGTGTTTAGTAATGGTGGAAAGTATCGCCGAAGGCAGTCAACGTTGAACACTAGGTGCAGGCCGAGGAATGGGGGTATGCTGAGCTCAAATGCCTTGTCTCCCACAACCTTGGCAATGGTGTAAGGACCATCTCAGTGTGGTCTAAGTTTTTGATAGGCTTTGGTAAGGCGTTCCTTTTGCAAATGTAACTAGACTTTGTCGCCCACCTGAAACTTGTGTGGCACCCAATGTTGATCATGTCGCTGCTTGTACTTGGCATTTGATTTCTCCAAAATGTCATGGACTTGCTGCCGAATATGTTGGATGTTCTCAATGAATTTTTTTGCCTTATCTACTTCCGACTAGACATGAGCTTAATCTGCATGAGTAGCTACAAATGGCATGGCCACCTCAATGGGACATAGTGGTTGGAATCCCAAGCCCACCTAAAAAGGGTTGTGGCTAGTCGAGCTGTGGAGAGCCCGGTTGTAGCTATGTTGAACATAGGGGAGGCTCTCATCTCATGTCATGCTGTATATTTGTGTTGGTAACGGTGGCATTGGGCTCTGCATCAATAATCTCCTTCCCTTTTTTATTCCCCTTGTTGAGTTCTCACCCAGAGTTAGAACAGGCATCTGATTCTAAAACCCTTAGCTCGACCATGAGTGACTGCTTGGTCCAACACTCACTTGTGTTGTGAGTGGAACTCTTATGGAACTCACACCACTTTCTCCTATCCTTTTTTGGCTTCACGACGTTGTTATTTTCTTGCAGCTTTGTTGGGTTGTCTTGGGCTACTCTACCTTGGCTTTGTCCTTTGTTCTACGGTTTGGGGGAACCTTTCCCTTGCTTCAGATTCCCAGATCCAAACTCTCACTTGTTCTCTTTAAACTTTTTCTCAACCTTGATGGCATATCAGTATGCTGAGCGAGGAGATGTTTAGGAATTCTATTTCTTCCTGGATGTGCTTGTGGAGGCATCCGTGGTATTTGAGTACCAAATGCTCCTTTGAATCCTTGATACCCAACTTTGTGCAAAGGGTATGGAAAATATTGGTAAACTCTAGCATGTCTTGGTCCCTTCCCTACTGTAGCATGGTCCACTTTATGTATTAATCTCATAGCTTTCAACAAGGTAGTACTGCTCCTTGATGGCACCCTAGAATGAATTCCAAGTGGGTGCGGTGGAACATTGTGAGCCTATACTTTCATCCATCTACTCGCAGTAGGTTTCCCACAACTCCTTGACGTGGGGGGCTGCTTTCAGAAGAGCGAAAAATAGTCTTTTCCCGACTCAGAAATTCATGAACAGAAAAATAACCCTCTAGAATATTTAACCATTTATCGACAACATCTGCATCATCTGACCCTCGAATATGGGGATTTCAAAATTAGCTTGTACCTTAAACGGTGTAGGATTTCTAGAGTAGCTGTTGGAAGCCAATGCGTCGCCCCATGAGTAGCGGTTATAGACATATTTTGGAACTGCAACCCCAATCATATATGTCCACAAACCAAGGGCTTCTAAGTCCCTAAAAGTCTTGTTTCATACCCTAAAGGAACAAGGTCAGCTGATTACATCATCTCCTAGAAGTTCTCCATAGAAAACTGCTTAGAAATGGTCAAAACTAGACCATACAGACTCCTCAGTGCAAAGGGTGCAATGCATCTCACCTGCCACATGCAAAAAGTGCGATGCATACTGAAAATCCCTTCTATAGGGTGCGATGGGCGAGAGTAGACAAATAGTAGAGACAGTTTGTGAAGTGGATGATCATGGAATCTTCCAGAAACTTCTCCTGTGACACTTGCCTCTCTGAATTTGCTGAGGGATGAGTAAGAGATCATGAATCTCCAAGTGGAATCAAGAACTATCACAGAGAGGACACTAATCAAAATCCAAGAAGTTGACTCACCCACCTGCAATCATCTATATATGGATCCCTCATCCCAGAGATCCAAAGGCTGGAATCTCGTATCTTGTAAGGAAGTGTTGTTGGTTTCCTGTTGGAACATCATAGTGTTGGGTGACCTAATCTTTTCATGAGGTGAAGAAGGGCCTTCATGCTGGGAGGATGACACTGGGTTAGATCAATGGTTTGTAATCCTCTCTTGTAATCTTTATATCAATAAAGCTATTCGCGTTTTCCTCCACATTCTAATATGTCTGATAATATATGCATTTGTGTGGTCAATATATATCTGGTCCTATATTGTTTATGATTGTAGATCTCTGCACTTTGAAGGTATTATGCTACTTTGACTTTACAAGTACTCTTTGAAACAGAGTAATCAAGGAAGGAGTGACAAAGATCCGTCAGAGGGGAGAAGGAACAAGCAGGGAACCAAATGAAAGATTGAGGTTGGTATTCTTTGCTCCTCTCCTATCTACTTCTGAAAATGAAAGTAACTTTAATCTGTTTGTTTCTAAGATAGCTACCCGTCTTAGTGGGACTAGAAGCTTTGCATAGACGCTAGATTTCAAGATAACAAAATGGTGACTCTCTTGGGGAGCGAATATATTTTTTGCTTGTCTATATTTGCTTACTTTATAAATGACAGACGAAGCCTGAAGTCAAGCCAGATAGCCCTCGAACTACATTAGTGCAAAGTGGATCAATGCTGCTTTAGTCTATCTCCGTGTTTTGTTTATAAACTGAACAAATGATTTGCAAACATCCTAATTTCCCTGGTTGTGGCTAAAGTAGCCTCATTAGATCAGCCCCTGTAATTTGAATTTACTTACTATCATTAGCTTGGTTTAAATCCCTGAACTAAGTTGCAAACTGTAACGAAGAACCAAGTTTAAGTCTCGTCCCTGGACCATCGCACCTTCTCCTCTTGGGAATCTAGATGCATCACACCTCGCGTGTGCAGTAGGTGAGATGCATCGCTCTTTCCATGTGTTATAGGTGTGATGATCAGATAAGACTTCTTTTGCTTCCAGATTTTGGTTTTTTGTTCACTCTCTTCAGTCAGGAGTTTGTTGTCTGTGGCTAGTATACCACTGTGGAAACTCCCTTCCTTTGCATCATTCAGCCTCCATTGTACAAAGAACTGTAAATGTTTTTATGTATTGTTCGCCATTTACGGTCCTCCTTTACAAAGAAGTAGTGTAATCAAACTGTCGTCTTTTTATTTGGAAGTGTCGTAAGTGTCGTTTTCAGTCAAGGAAAAGAATCCTACTATTCTTGATGGTCAATTACACTATTACTCTTGTATTTGATTTGAATTAATAGTTTTTCAAGTGTCGAAAACAATTTTCAATTCAGAATCGCAAAGTGTCTTCATTATCTTCCTTTCGTCTTTTGAAGGGAAAATCGTTAGTACTCTCACTTGAAACGATTCAGATTTATACTTAGCATTCTTTTGGTCATTCACACATTACGAAAGTGAAAACATATACATGCATGTGCATTTTCATTTAGACTGCTTGTTGATTTTGATTTAGGAAAGTGCATCTAGTGTGTGCTCTCTGCTCTATGTTGAAAGAATCTCGCTTCTCTTTCCTTAGTAGCTAGGATTTTCGTTGGAAAAAGAAGATTAAATGACTGCTTATCATCTTAGATTGCATTTTTGGAATTGTATATCTACATCATGCGGTGAACCTCAAAGGAAAACGTCTTAAGAAAGATCAACTGAAAAATAAATTCAATGAACATAAAAACAGTTTGGAACCTAACGCACAACATTTAGAAGTCTAGGCTAGAGATGTATTATGGCATCGTAAAGCCTTGTAACTATCGCTTTCATTGTAGGTTGGGTGATTCCTCCTCTTTGATATGGCAAGTGCCAATATGAGCTTGTGCTCCCACATACCATTGAATATATATTGGGAGACCATAATAGGCTATATCCTTTATCCTTAGGAATCTGTGTCTACTACCCTATCGATCGCAATGCACAAAACACAACATTCAGGAAGATTGATTTCCGTACCGTAAAAAGTATTCTACAGTTTTGCAATTGGTTTGGTAATCCCTCTGTCTAGATTTCCAGAGTAGTCTCTTTCATTCCTTTTTAGACTCCTTAAATGAAAATGTCCCTCTCAGCACTTGTCACTTCAAGATCATTAAAAATCGAAGGCAAATAGAGTCATCTTTAGATTTTTCTTGACTCTTAAAAATTGAAAAAGCAAGTTGTGTCAAAGCGTCATAAAATTTATTTTAATCGGAATAACGTCACTATTCCCTCACTGGTCTTAGGTTGAGGAAAATGGAGTCCACTAACCAAGGATTTCCCCTTGGAGGAAATCCTAGTCCGTTCTCCTCTTGGGGAGATGTCAGTGCACCTCATATGGCCACATTGTCCCTCCGAGGACTGGCAATCGCTTTCCAATATGGCTCTTCTCGACCTTTGTCATTCAAAACACCATGATTCATGAGCAATCAAGTCAACAACTAAATAATACTAGAGTTACCCCTCCTTCCTCTTCACTTGTTTCTCCCTCCCCTCCTTCCTCTTCACTTGGTGAAGTTGGTAAAGCTAAAAACCAAGTAACTAAGAAGAAGAAGAAAGGAGAAGGAGAAGGGGAAGAAAAATAAGGAGCCAAAGGCAAAAAGGGGTGACCGTGCATCATCTAACGAAAATCCACACACTGCACCATCCAAACCCAAATCTCCATGTGTCATTTGCAAAGAGGACCACTATCATCGAGATGTACCATTTCAAATCATTGTACAAGCTTACAGAATGGTCATGGTCGGTACCATCATAGATGAAGGGGATTCTATGAGTATCCTTTCCTGAACTACTTGGAAAGCGCTTGGTTCACCATCGCTTCTACCTGAGACGTGAAACCTAATAGGCTTTGACAAAGGAACAAGTCGACCGTTAGGGATCCTTCAAATTTTTCCTATAACTTTGAGAGGGAAAACCGTGTATCTGAACGTAATGGTAGTCCGATGACCTTTATATTATAATCTGCTCCTTGGGCATGACTCTACTTATAGCATGGGAGCCATTGTCTCCTCACTCTTTCGAGTAATGTGTTTTCCGCATGAAGGCCAAGTGGTCTAGCTCGTGGACCAGCTTTCATTCCCCGGCTCACACATAGCTAATAGTAAAATGCCATCCCTAACTGGTCTTTTCACAGAAGGAATGTATCATCAATCTCGAGTCCGTCCACCTGAAGAGCATGAGTAATTCGGTGGCCATGACTAAAACCCAGGGGGCATGCACTTTGGTCTGCTTTGGCAGGGAAACTTTAGGTATAGGGTAGGTTTCCGTGAAGGATATATGGCTAGTGTGACACCCGTCCATTTAGGAAAATGGGAATAGACGAGAATAAGATTCCCTCGTCAAGGTTAGGTGGTTGGAGCTAGAATCACCTTTGTTTAAATGGACTGAGCTGGGAAGTGTTTCTGTCTACTACGCAGATGGAAACTATCTTGCAAATGCAAGAACTTCTATATGGTAGCCTAGAAACTCTATTTCACTATACTTGGGGGCACGCTAACCATTTTGCATGCAAGTGAAGAGCGACCATTTATTTTCTTAATTTGTAGATTCTAGACCCTTTAAACTCATAGGATTGGTCGTTCCTAGCTCACATAAAGAAAGGATATGGAGCAAAGCTTCGAGTGGTGCAAGCTCCATAAAAATGGAACCTATCAATGAGACATCCTTATTATACAACTAGCATGAGTAGTTTTTATGCAAAGTTCAATCTCGTTTAAAATTAAACCTAAGCGATGAGCAAATGTTCCCCCAAAGTTTAAGCTCATTAAAAAACAAACCAACCTCTGGTAAATAAGCATTCCGAATGCATTATCATCAGCTTTTGAGCCCTGGTCGTGTTCTTACCATCACCTCCACTCTATTTTAGCCGATCATACGCCTCCATTTGATTGTTTACCCTTTTTAGGAACAACTATGACGAGTGATTCTATTAGCCATCCTTGTGACATTGTCGTGATTGGAAAATTCCAAACCTTACCTGGAATCAGGTGCTACTCGAAAATATCACTCATTCCTCAAAAAATGAGTCTCTTTTCATCTGAGTCGTAAAATATGAAAATATTCCCGAGCAATTAGCCTCTTTATCTCGTTAAATCTATCACAAGTGCTATCCCTCCTCTAGATTTTAATCTTTTTATTATTACACAAAAATATCGAGCGCTTGTCTTTTTCGGCTCATTAAAATTATCAAATATTTTTCGGACTTAAGGGATTATATGACGAAAAAGGATTACTAGAGTTTCATTTCCATCCCTTTTCAAACTCTCTGAAATTGAAAAAGGACCGAGTTGTCTTTGTCGTTAAACTCATTGAAACCAATAGCGACAAAGTTGTCCATAGAGACAAGAACGAGTTTCATTGTTGCTAGGCTCATTAAAACATAACGATGGTTTTGCTTGAAGGGAAAATTATAGAACAAGCACATGTTATCCTCCTCAAGCTTGATAAAAAATAAAGAGGTACTAGTCAGCAATGACTGGGGAAAAATTCGGGAAGAAAACTTGAACAAAATTTATTGGTAGCGACTCACTCTCGAACATGACACTTTCACTCCATCACCATGATTGAGTCGGGTTGGGTTATTCCGTTCACCAGTCATAATACCATTGGTCCGTCGTACGATCCATCTTTGGGGTTAATGCTACCAATCCATTTCAGTGTTGCCTATATGTTCAGGAGAAGTCGATCAGAGAATTCACCAACCCATCTTGTGTCTCATCTGCTGCAATACCTTCGCCCTTCATTCTTTCGTGAGCGCCACCCTGAACCCTATATCATCAAATCGTTTTCACCTTTGCAAAATCATTTGCTTCGTTCCATGTCGTAGATGTGGGATTCATTAAGGCCCTCCTATGATGGGCTACTTCTTGTCGACGACAGCTCATTATCCAAGAAGTCGATCTAGGAAGAACCCTTTGAGTACTTTGAAGCTTGCATGCCTCAATGGCAAGTTTCTCACTTCCGGCGATAGGTTTACATCAATGGCCTTCGACCGAAAGATTTTGCGTGGTGTGCGATGCCAAGTCCCATTTTCACACCATGAAAATTGTACTGTATTACCTTGAGGGTCATCATCATTATCGGTGATTCCTCTCATGCCTGTTAACAACTTACATCATTGGCTGGTAATCAGGTGATGTCTTTCCATGTTCGACTCCAGAACATTTTTCACATGGACCGACTTGTACTTCAGGCGAAGATTGGATGAGTTTGAAGACCTCAGATCTAGTTTCACCCATTCGGGTTGCAATATATTCAAGAAAATAAAGACATCAAATGCACATCATAGATGCACATATGATCATTCGAATCAAAGGATGATGGCTCTATCAGAATCATCCGTCTGCCACACAGACGGTTGTCTATCCTATGTACATGAAAATGAATTTATAAAGCTGAGCATGGGAATGCCCCCCTCAACTAGATCATGAAAATGTTATGAAGATAATGTGTTGTATTATACCTTATTACACGTCGCCTTCTAGTTCGAAAAACCTTGGATTCTCATGATAAAGCATTTCACTCGACATCAAAAGATTTTCAACCTCATGCTTTAGGGGGCAACTGTTATAGACATATTTGGGAATTGCAACCCCAATCATATATGTCCATAAACCAAGGGTATCTGAGTCCCTAAAAATGTTGTTTCATACCCTAAATGAACAAGGTCAGCTGATTACATCATCTCCCAGAAGTTCTCCACAAAAAACTGCTTAGAACTGGTCAAAACTAGAACATACAGACTACTTAGTCCAAAGGGTGCGATATATCTCACATGCGACATGCAAAAAGTGTGATGAATACTAAAACTCCCTTCTGTAGGGTACGATGGGTTAGAGTAGACAAATGGCAGAGACAATTTGCGAGGTGGATGATCATGGAATCTTCTAGCAACTTCTCTTGTGACACTTGCCTCTCTGAATTCGCCCAGGGATGAGTAAGGGATCATGAATCTCCAAGTGGAATCAAGAACTATCAAAGAGAGGGCACTAATCAAAATCTGAGAAGCTCACTCACCCCCTATAATCATCTATATATGGATCCCTCATCCCAGAGATCCAAAGGCTGGAATCTTGTATCTTGTAAGGAAGTGTTGTTGGTTTCCTGGTGGAACATCATAGTGTTGGGTGATCTAAGGTTTTCATGAGGTGAAGAAGGAATTTCATGCTGGGAGGATGACATTAGGTTAGATCAATGGGTTGTAATCCTCTCTTCTAATCTTTATATCAATAAAGCTATTCATGTTTTCCTCCACATTCTTGTATATCTCATAATATATGCATTTGTGTGGTCAATATATATCTGGTCCTATATTGTTTATGATTGTAGATTTGTGCACTTTGAAGGTATTATGTTGATTTGACTTTACATGTACTCTTTGAAGCAGAGTAATCAAGGAAGGAGTGGCAAAGATCTATCAGAGGGGATAAGGAATAAGTAGGGAACCAAGTGAAAGATTGAGGTTGGTATTATTTGCTCCTCTCCTATCTACGTCTCCTAAAGGAAAACAAAAGAAACTTTAATCTGTTTGTTTATAAGATAGCTACCCATCTTAGTGGGACTAGAAGCTCTGCATAGACACTAGATTTCCCGATAACAGTAGCTACTAAAGGATCTAGGAAAATTTGTCCATCATCGTGTGCCTTTGTCACTTGAGGGCTTCTTCGAGCAAGATTTTGATAGGATCTCCTACTCCCTTATCTTTCTTTTCATCTTCCATGGGATGCCATTGTTATTTGTGAGGTTGGTCTTGCAAAGGTTCGATCAGTTCAAGCCCTAACTCTTTATATCCTGACCTCCTTGCGTACATGCAAAGAAAAAACAAAGAAAAAGCACACCACTCCGATACCACTGATCCAGATTTAAACATGAACACAATAAATTACAGAGATAACCATAAACATAGAGATGCATCGGAAATAATACTTCATTTCATTAATGTAAAACACTGAAATATGCTTATAAACAGAAATAGAAATAAACTAGCTAGGGCGATGGTAGCTTATCTATGAGAAGAGATGTGGTGACTACATGCCTCTTAACTGTGTTAAAATGAGTCTTGAAGGCCTATTTATTGTTTAGAAACAATGTAAAACCCTAAACATCCAAAAACCTAACCTTAGAAGATGAAATGCCAAATTGTGGGCCCTGTTTGGGTAAATTGGTACATCAACTTCCCAGGGTCGTAACTTTGGCATATGATCTTTGTTTGACGTGCAAAATATCTCATTAGAAAGATTTATCTGAGAACTACAACTTTTGGAAAAGGAACATCAATCTGTGGACAATTGTTGCTCCGAGTTTTCCTAAAAAATGTCGTTTAGGGCCTCAAAACAACTCGAGAAGTACAGGACCATAAAAACTGCTAAAAATAGTAAATTATGCTACTACTAAGGAATCTGAAAAGCTAAAAGAAACAATGGTGGAGGTCCAAGTGGACTTGGATGGAGGCCACAAATATCCACCTAGATCACAAAGACACACGAGGGCTAAAACCTTTAGAAGATCATCAAGAGAATCAATCATCAAAACAAACCTCTCATCTCAAAGGCATCACAAGGACAATGATTACATCATTATATTTAAGAAGGAAGTTTCTAAAGAAGACATCATAATCCCTTTTTCGTTCAAACAAATGTACACTTGAAGAATTCCTGGGAACATTGCATAATCATCACCGCGAAGAAGGAGACCTCGAGCAACCTTACCT
>APFE031000203.1:816-24624 GCA_000404065.3 Pinus taeda
CTTTACATTACATAAACGAACAATTCTTGGATGATTCAAATGACAAAACCTCCTTTCTATATATAGGAGTCTAAGGAGTCACAATATAATCCAGCCGACCTAACAATAATAATATAAAGCCACAAAAATAATAATAGAGGGATTCTATGGGGCACAGAAATAACAATATGTGGGTAATAGGGGCACAACAATATAAATAAGGGGTATAACTACAATAGTAATGGGGTAATCACTAGTATTATAGGGACCCAAAGTATTTAGTGAATGCTATAAATATTGTTATATCCTTTCCTCTTCTCTTCTACAACAATACTTAACCTTATTAGTCATCTGCCTTAGTTCGAAGTTAGCATGTTGATTATATATATGAAATGTATCATCCATGAGAACTGAAATGAAAACCTCTCTTTTAAAAACATTACTGATTCTTGGCATAGTTTTCTAAGACAAAAAAATCTCAAGCAAACAACATGACCAATGCCTTTCATGTTTGGAATGATTTCTAGCTATAAGAAAGTAGATATCAGAGCTTAGATTTCTCATGGTATACTAAGAAAGCTATTTGTAAAGGAAATATCAAATCTCTAAGGCTTGATAGCCTATTTTATTACAATCAAGGAGAATTCTCTCAATATCACTAGTGTCAATGGCTAAGTATTATGTACAATAATTACCATTTCACTACTATTCATTTTAAAGTATTCATAGGGAAACGAATGCCTTCTTGTTTATGAATTTGTATGAAGAATATATAATGAAGAGGAACTTCATATTCAATAGCATAAAATGTTGTATAAATAACTATTGGCAATAGTTGTCTAGTTTCCTAAACATTAGATTGGCTTACCATTCATAAATTATATGTAGCTCAAGAAATGGGCATCTTGAGAAAATGCAGATGTTCATGACAACATAAATGGGATGGTTATTCTAGTGAACTATATTCTAATTAGACTTGTCACCTCGGTAACATGGCTTCATATATTTATGTTATATATAGAATTTTATACTCACATAAATTATATAATGGAATAGACAACAATAAATTGAGTCTATAAGTATAAAAATAAATTGAAAATTTCTTGAGGGATGAGAAAAGGAGAAATAAAGATATCATCTATGTTTCCAACCACTCTAATAAGTTACACCTATCTTCTCTTGGAAAATACATAGTTTGGATTATATTTGAATTAACTATAGTTAAAATTTTAGTCAATGCATTGATGATAACAGTGAACATGCAATTGATACTACATGTAAGATAATTTTCATCCATTTCCTCTTTATAGTTCTATAGAATGGTATTCATGAAAGTGTAAAACCAACCCCTAGAAACTATGATCACCAACTTTTCTCTTTGATGCCTCTGTAAATCTGATATAATACACTTCACACTCATTTATAATGTAAAATATAACTACATAAGCGATATTCTCTTCATGTCAGTATTGATGTCCAACAAAAGAATAAAGATATTTGATTACATGATATAAATATAGGATATTTTAATATGTAATCGCTAATAGAAAATGGGTTCCTGTTATAGATAAATAGCATTATGCTGGAAACCACACCAAGATTGAAATTGATGCACCAGTTCGATCATACCATCTAGTTATATATCTCACTCATTGAATGTTAGCAAATATGTTATCCATAGCTCCTTTAAAAGGACAAAGATGAAGTGAATATGGATCAAGATGAAGTGAATAGTACTTTTCGTTTATTTATGGCTAGGTAAATTTGAAAAGGCGAAGCGGTAATAAATGGCATTTAATTATGAAATAAAGGAAAATAGGAGAAAGGGAAGGTAAAGAGAATCAAATTTGCATGCAGTGGAAATTAGAGAAAAGTGAAGAAAATTGACACATCAATGATAAAAGGCTTCAGAGAAATAGTTCAAAAATTTTATTAGTTCTGGTTTGGATCTCTCCTTTCATTCTCTCTCTCATACACTCTTGTAAACTTAGAGCATTCTTTGAGAGCTTGGGCATTCACTTAGATTTGGAGAAATGAATGTAAGAAAAGGAAGGAAAATTAGAAGCAAAGGAAAGCGAAGGAAATCTATGAGAAGGTTGGATAAACAAATTTAGCATGAGGATTCTACACGTAACAAGTTGCATGCGTGATTTCCTTACTGAGGTGTGAATGCATGGTACATGCATTTGTTTATTTGGTTCATTTATTGTCATTGGCATGTTTTTTTCCTAGTTTGATAGTTGTTATATCATTTCCTTACAATTTCGTAGATAGCCATGGTGTGTTTATGTTCATCGTTGGTCGAGCTTTTGATTTCCAGAAGGTTTTGGAACTAGGTGATCTAGTCTTAGGAAAATTCCCAAGGGTTGTGGATGGAGGTGTTTTTCTCTAGGAAGTCGTCGAGAGGTGGGTGGAGACAAGAAAATTCCTCAAGGTGTGGTGAAGGAATTCTAAGGCATCCAAGCTTGGTTTAGTTTTATGATCTTCAGATCAGTTTAGGTGAGATCACGGTAGCTTGAGGGTCGAGGTGGTTTAACCTATAGATTCCCTATTTGATTTTTTATTCTTTTATCCCATGAGATCCCATATTCAAGCTTAGAATATGGCACGAGGGTGATTGGATAAAATAAATACTCGGTTCATCCCAAATTATGGTCGGGTTGGATGTGGAAGTCCCTCACTTGGTTGGATTTTACATCTGTTAATAGAATTTATTTTCCATATTGTCACAGATGAGCACTTGTACTTGTTATTATGTTTATTTGATGGCTGGTTTGTCATGGTTAATATTCTAGTTATATGTTGGCTATAATAATGGTTCTATGATGTGCTCTAACTATGGTCCTTGTTCATGATTTGATAAGTATTTGAATGGCTGATGAATGCATTGGCTAACAAATGTTGTTGCAACTAATTGAGAGGGAATTAGGCCTTCTTATTGATTCTTAGATGAAGTTCAAAGATTGATGAACGTATATGCATTCATGACCTCCAACTTATATGTTTACGATATGTTTGACGAAATGTCTAATGTGTACTAGGGAGTCTAGGTACATTTCTTGCTTCAAGTTTGAATTTTTGGCATTGTTGTCATCTCAATCACGATTATGGAAAGTTATAGGCAATTTTCAACAGTGGCTTGAAGGATTTCCTAAAAAAGTGACACATATCCTAGAACCACATGCACACAACACGAGATCTTTGGCCATAACAACACGCATGAAATCTTATGAGTGTGATTGGAGCTTCATAACCACATGGATGCAATGTTATGCGTGCAGCTAGGGAGTTTCTCTTGAGAAAATAGATCCATCTCATATTGATCACCTGGGTTGGTTGTCAATCTCATTAGTGGTTTGCAACCACTGAGGGAGGTCAACTAGTTGTAGGTTTGTAGGTCCCACTTCCATAACTGGAACTTGGAAGTTGGGTCATGTCATTGTAGCACTCAACTCAAGTTTACCCTAGAGAGCTTGTACACGCGAGTAAATGTGGGAGGGTCATTTACAATTGTCCACAATGGTAGTGGTGAAAGTGTAAAACCAACCCCTAGAAGATATGATGACCAACTTTTCTCTTTGATACCTCAATAAATCTGATACATTACACTTCACACTCATTTATAACGTAAAATAGAACTACATAAGCAATATTCTCTTGATGTTGGTGTTGAAATCCAACAAAAGAATGAACATATTTTCTTACATGATAGAAATATAGGGTATTTCAATATGGAATAGCTAATAACAAATGGCTTTGTGCTATAGATAAATAACATTATGTTGGAAACCACACCAAAATTGAAATCAATGCACCACTGTGATCATACAATATAGTTATATATCCCACTCATTGAAGATAGCAAATATGTTAGCTTCATCTCCATCTTCAGTAGTAGTATTATCCTATTTTCTTCCCTTCACCATCACCTAGTTCAGCTGCGAGAATGGCTTCAGTTGTGTAATGTGCCACCGTGAGCAACCGCCGTGAGCTTGAGGACGTGTTCCGAAAGTTCGACACCAATGGTGATAGCAAAATATCCAAGTCGGAACTGAGTGCCCTGATGAATTGCAATGTTTTGGAGGCAGAGATTGAAGGGGTGATGAAGGAGGTGGACTCCAACAAATAAGGATTCATCAACTTCGACGAGTTGGTGGAGGCCAACTCCAAGAACCTCAATGCCGCTAGTCTCATGTGAAATTATGCTTTCGTTGTGCAATGTGCCACCCTGCCAGGCTGTTGGAGCTGGAGGATGTGTTCCGCAAGTTTGACACCAATGGCGACGACAAAATATTGAAATCCAAAATGAGCGCCATCCTCAAGTGCAACTCTAGTGAGGAGGAGATTGATGGTGTGATGAAGGACCTCGACTCCAACAAAGAATTCTTCATCAACTTCGACGAGTTCATGCCCGCCAATAGCAATGACCACAATGCCGCCCATCTCATGCTAGGCCTGGCTTCAGCTAATTGATGCCCATGTTTCCCCCCTAATTAATAAATAAATATTCCCCTACCTCAACTCTTAGTGCTTAACTCTATCATTATATGAGGGCTTAATGCATGTACTCTTTCTTTCTCCTATCATACTTATTTCAGTTTTAAATATATGCACATATATTTAAAATAACTACACAATCTTGTCACTATCCTTACTCTTTTTACTTACATTGTTGTTTTTAACATTCTTTAGATTTGATCACTTGCGTTTTTGTTTTTATCATTCTTTATCTATGATGACCATTTTTTATCTTTCAACTTTTTATGCAAAATTTTTGTTTTGGAAGAAATCAAAGAAAAGGAAATCACGCTTCAAATATGTATTCAAGGTTGAAAGTTATGCTTTAGGTTGAAAGTTACTGTTTCTAAGTAGACCTAGACAAGATTTACTTTATATAAATTATATATATAAAGATAAATAACAACAACAAAACACAAAATACACACAAAACACCAATTTTAAAGCTAAAAAATGTACTTGTAAATGCAAATTTCAAAGCTAAGAAACACCGTATAATTTGTGGAAAAGAAAGCATGTGCCATAAAATAATCTAAAAACTCAAAAAGAGACTTGTAAATACAAATTAAAAAAAAAAGATATAGTTTGAAATTGCATGCAAGTAAATGAAGGATAAAAATGCATATATAAAACCATTAAATAAATAAAAAAATTTAAAATTGGCATAAAGGGTGGAATTGCGTAAAAACCTAAGAAAAAAATAACATTTTTGGTATTTGACATGAGGACTCGAAATACACTCTCAAGGATTTCAATTCAATAAATATATTTTCTTTCAAGTTTGGACAACAAGATTAAATTACACCATGCCCAATAAGATGAAATTACATTCTCAATTTTGCATGTGGGTTGTATCCTTATCTATATGGTCCATGGATATTACAATGATGATTTTCTTGATTGCCACATCCAATGAAATGTATTAATTGATATAAACGCTTTGAAATCTAATGGTTGAAATTTAGTTCATGATATTTACTTTATGCAATTAGAATATATTTCTTTCCTTGTATTTTCTTTCTTGTAATAAGTTAAGGTTTCCATTTCGAGCATTTCGTTTTTTCGTAATTAGTTTAGTATTTGATTTAATTACATGCACTCCATTACATCATGATAGAGAAGGAGAACACATTATATACTTCACATATATTTTTGATACCCCTTAAGTTTTTACGAACCCCAGGTTGATAATTAAAGTTGGTAGCCTTGAGATTTGTAGCATTCTTGTTCCAATATTGAGGCTCGTCACTTTTTGGCGCTGTTTTCGGAGAGGTGTCAAAGTATGCATTGTTTTCTTCCCTAGTTAATTCATTTGTATTTACTTTTTTCAAAAAGAAAAAATATTTGCATTAGGCATATTTCATTTCAAAAGAAAAAAGGTGCATTTCATTAGTGTTTTCATTCAAGCATAAAAACAAACATTTGTCCAATGCCAACTCATCCCCCTGTTTGATCACGTGGTGTAGTAAGAGCCACATCACCATCCACTTTTGTAGGTATAAGAAGAAGATATGACAAATAATGTAGAAGAAATGGATGGAAATGATGATAATGAAGAAGATCCTCTTGGATTTCCCATTCAAGATATTGATGTCAATGTGCATATGAAGAACATCCCTCCATATTTTTTTCCAAACTTTCATGGTTTGAGGTCAGAGGATCCAGAAAAATTTCTCTTTGAATTTGAAATTGTTTGTAGATCTTATGGTTACAATGGAAAAAGAAACATGATTGGAACAATCCCCCTAGCTAAAATCAATGGAAATTATTTGATACGGAAATACATTCTAGAAGGATTGTTATTTCTAATGGGCTAAATATTCTTTAATGGGGATACAAAACCAAATTCACGTTCACCATAAAATAAACCTATCATTTGGTAGTAGAGGAACCTTAGGACTAGTATAGTCCTCTCTGGTGAAAAATATGGAAGGATAATTTTGGACAAAAGTGACATACTTCCTATCACTAGTGTGCAGTGCCCATATTCTCACTTGAGACTAATGACAAAAGAGAGGGATCCATAAGACTTCCTTATGCAGCATGTCTGCCTCTCAAAATGAAACTATTGAGCATATTCTGATCCTATTCCCCTTGGTAGCTCAACTCTGGCAGAATATTGACTCTCTTTTTGGTCACCTAGATCGATATAATACTAGTATTAAATCCACTATTGAGACCTCAAGGCAAGGAATCTTCTCGAGTCCTGTCCTAAATAGAGCTTGGTATCTCTCCCGTAGCTTTCTTCTTTGAGTAGTATGGAAAGAAAGGAATAGAAGGATTATAAATGAACAAAAGCTCCCACACTTGAAGATTTAGAAAATAATTCTCCAAAACAATAGAGAAACTATCCTTATAGAGAAATGGCATTCTAATGATTGGAAGGTTAAACCTCAGGAAGTGCAGGTCCTTCATTTCCTAAGCATGTCCCCACAAATGTTGCCCACTCATCATTGAAGTTAAAGTTTCCTCCTTGAAAACCCCCTCCCAATTCTTCTGCACTCCTGATGGTTCTCTTAAGCTCAACTTTGATTGGGCATCCAAAGGTAACCCAGGAGCTGCATGATTTGGTGGTATCTTCAGAGACCCATAGTGTCGGGTGGTTCAAATATATGCTTTGGACTAAGGCTTGGCTAGAAACAATGAAGTTGAATTCAATGCAGTCAAACATGTTTTTCTAAGCACATCATGGGAAGGGTTCAACAAACTGGTGGTCGAAGGAAACTCCACACTCGTCATCGATACTATAAAACTCTGTTCATTGGGTATATTAGATTTAACTTTGTTTTTTTTCTAAATTAGCTTTCCAACGATATATATTTCATCTCAATCTGAGCTCATTATTCCTAAGGTTTATTAATCTATTTGATTTATAGTATTAATAACCCCATGGGTTTAAAATATTAATAATCCTTTGAGTGTTATCATGTTTAAAATATTAATTGCTAGGTTTTCTTGATCCCCGAGGTTTTCAATATTAGTCCCTTGGGTTTATTGATCTCTTGGGTTTATAATATTAATAATTCCTTGGGATTATCATACTAATCCCTTGCTTTTAAAATATTAATAATCATTAGGGTTTATAATATTAATAACTCTTTGTGTTTATAATATCAATAATACATTGTGTTTATTAAATCGTTATGGGGTTATTAATCAGTTAGGTTTATAATATTGGTCTTTGGATTTAAAAATCAAATGAGAACTTCATATATATTATAATATATATATTTGATTATATTTATATTGATATGAATATGAATATTAATATTAATTATTAGACATATAATATTGCATATAAATATTGATATTTTATTAATTATAAATTAAATTAGTTAATACACATTTAATATTAACATGATGGGAGATGAACTTTAATTAAACTATTAGTTAGTAAATGTGGGTTGTAGATTATATCATACAACATCTATTCATGTAATTTCTACCACTTTAAGTATAGTTCTAATTTAATATTAAGTTATTAATAATAATTACTGATAGTGGATTTTGATATTCTAACATAAATCTAAAAAAATAAAACTATCTTCATATTTAACTTAAATCTAAAAAAACGTCACTTTGGTACCCGCCTTTAAATTTTGAACATGAGTCAACAAAGCATTCATCGTTTTAAAATTTTTGTAATGGGTCCACCAATGTACCATCCCTTGTAAATCCGTGTTACCGGAACAAATGGGCGGTGGGTTGCAACCCATAAATCGTATAAAAACCAACTCAATCACCCACCTTCGTCAATATTTTCGTTTCTTCACCTTTGCACGTCAACGCGATCGTCCGATATCAATTGAAGTTCTGTTCTTCTTATCCCTCCACCCAAATCAAATGGCTCCCACTAAAAGGAAGGCAACCGGTAGTGCAGTTCCCGAGAGAAGCTCCAAAAAAACGAAGACGACAACCACAAAACCCGACATAGAAGAAGAAATGAAGGAGGCGCCGACGAGGGCCCCAAGAGTTCAAGTGCCCCATTCCTGCAAAGAAAGGTTAGACGATCTTACTAGAGCTTTGGATTTCAAAACTTTAGGATCCACAGTCGATTTTTTTTTACCTACACCAGAGGTAGCCAAAGGCATCAAAGAGCTCAGCAAAGAACTGGGCTACGACAATGGAGGGAAAACCATCGAATGGTTACTGCAAATGGTCCGAACCAAAGAGCCCCTAGACTTTCAGAATGCAAGCAGACAATTGGATTGGTTATTGCCAACTCAAACAAAATGCTTACAAGAGCTGACCACAGAGCTGGGCTTCGACAAAGGTGGGCAAACAGTTGATTGGCTATTGCCAATGGCATCCAAGGATTTTTTAAAGCTCACCCATTTGCTAGGCTTCCAAGAGAGCGCACACACTATGGAATGGTTGTTGCATCAGGCAAAGCTCGGTATTGCCGCAAGATTTGCAAGACAGTCTGCCGCTACCGATACTGCAGGATACTCGACAACCTATTCATCACCTGCAAGTCCTCTATATTTTACTGCACAGTTTCCACAGAACCCAGAAGGGGACAGGCCGAGTACATTTACGCCTACGCCTGGACTTGGAAAAGGGACTACTCTCTCACCAGCAGCTACAGGAGGACTAGGAGAAAGCACAACATGGTATTCTTCAAATCCTCTTACTCCCACATCCAGCTATGCCACGTCCACACTCGTTCAAAGCAGCACAAGGTCTGTGACAGCGCATCGTTCAGATCTAACAAATCCTAATACTTATTTAAATGGTATTCCCACAGCCACAGGAACACTAGGAGGAAACACAACATGGTATCCTTCAAATCTTCATACTCCCACACTCACAACCGTTCAAAGCAACACAGGGCCTATGACAGCGCATCGTTCAGATCTGTCATTTCCTAACACTTACTTTAATGGATTTGGTGGCGGTGAACCCCAAATCAACGGACATGGCCAATTTAAGAGAGGCTACCTATTTGATACTATAAGACTCGTGCAGCCAATATCCAGTCGTCAATCTCAAATTAGCACTCGGGATTGTCAGGGAAAGTTGCAACAGTCAAGCCTACAGAATATTCTACAACACAAAAGAGTGGATAGAAGGCGAAAACGAAAAAGTAAAGCAGAAAATAATCGGGTTGCATCCACGCCCATGCAATATTCAATAAACAACCATCCTAATAGCAATGCTGCTAGTGCTGATTATGTTGATACGGGGGAAATAGAATGGATCAGCTGCAGACACCATTCAATTTACAAGAGTTCTAATTCTCTTCACGAACGCGGAGGAACCTGCGACGCACAAACCCACACTCGTGCCATGAAGCTACCTGTATTTCCTGAAGAAAATAGGAAACCCATCAACGAGTTTAAGAAAATGGGAAACCTATCAACGAGTTTGTGAGTACTGAAATTGAAACTCTGACGGAGAAGAAGCAGGAGGTTACTGAGTGTGTGAATATGGAATATGAAACTTAAACAGAGAATCAGCACGATGTCCAACTGAGAGGTCGCAAAAATAGAGTAACGAAGGATTGGATATAATTCTAACCATTAACGTTTTTGAACTTAGTCGTAATATTTGTCGGTCATTTTCGTTAAATCGAGAGGTATTGGATGCCATTGTAAATTTGAACTTTCTGATTTGTAGATATAACCTGATTGTCAACAGAGCTTTTAAATATATTGTATGTTTAAGACATGCATTTTAAACCATACATTTTAAAACACAAATTTACATTATAAAAGCTAGAAAGTTAAGAAATTGATATGATTTACTGTATCATGATTAGTATATTATTATATTGATATTCATTTTGTGTGATAAAAGTCTTTTTATCACACATAATAATGTAATTTTTTATTTTTTTTAATAGGGGAAGGAATCCAATATCAATAAAATTTATATGATTATTAATATTAAGAAAAGTTATCGTTAAAATTTAATTCAAATTTCATATTAAAATTTAATTTATAATTATTTTAAAGTGTTTTACAATCCTATAGGTAAATGTGTAAATGTGATGTAAAAGGAGTTGTTAAATTTTACATATCAGTTTAATATATTGAATTTATATTAATATTAATAGTTTCAATTTATAAAAGGTAAAGGATTTGTAAAAGTATTATATAGTTTGATAGGAGATGTTGTAATTAGTTTTTATTAATAAAAATTACTAAATAACTTTCTACATAGAAAGAAATCATAATACATATCTTATTAAAAATATAAGTACTAATTATAAATTAAGATCCTTTTTATTTTATAAATTAATCATATTTAAATTTAATTAATAAGCATATAAAATTTTAATAATTATAATAAATTTACAACATAACAATATTTGTAACCATGAATATTCACTCGTAATACCGTGGCCCATCAATACCACATGGCCAAAAAAAATTCTCATTTCACAATCAAAATGTTTTTTAAATATATAATTTTTTATACAATTCTGTTACATTTTGGCTTAGATATGTTATAATGTTATATTATGTTAACTCCATGAAATTACATAAAAATTAAAGTTAAATTAAAAAATAAAATTAATAAGTATAATTAGTAATTATTGATATTTAAACCAACCTAGATCCATCTTAACTCTAGATCTATCAAATTTGGAAATGGATCAAATCTCAGGAAGCACAAACCTTTGTTGTTTTTCACTTTAAAAAGATGTTTTTGCCTAAAGAGATTCAATCTCTGGATGCTTGATTAGAAGTTCAAATGGATTTATGTTGGTTATAAATTAGTTATGAAAGTGTGAATCAATTAAGTGATGATATTTTTCCCTTACTATCAATAGAAAATATATAGGAAAATATAGTTTTTATAAAAATAATTTAAAAAAATATATTTTTATTGTTTTGTAAAAATGGTATATAAATTTTTATTTATTAATATTTTATTATGAAGAAAATGACATGCATAAGACTTATTATTCACATTTCCTATTATTCGCATTTTCTAATTATTGTATTGTATTTTTTGCTTCTAATTTCTTAATACTATTTTTACCAATTTAATGAATAAAATATTAGGAGATTCAATTTTGTTTTAAATAGAAATTTAAAATCTTAGTTGTAAGGAGAAAATAAATCAAAGGATCTTATGTTGTTGTTGTTTTTTTTCTAAACAGGTTGGTAATTATAAATGCTTTCCTTTTTTTTTCAATTCTCTAGTAACACATTAAGGATTGAAAGTTATTAAATCCTATAAATCATGGAAAAATAGCTCTAGTACAACATTGCAAAGAAAACTTTAATGAATTGATATCAAATGAAAAATTGGAAGCATACCATTCTAATAGTGACAATCAATTAAAAACAAGGTGAATCCAATACTCTACTTATTTATCATAATGATTCCTTCAAATGGCACTTACATAGGCAAAGAAATGATAGTTATCATATGTCATATCCATTGAAACCACATTAAGTGAGACATTGATGAAGATATACTAAATAAGAAATTGAAAAAGAGAACCTTGGATGAGGCCTTACTCCACTTGTTTATATGAGTCATCTAACTTCTTTCCTTGCCACTTTTCATGGAAACCCCGATTTTTTGGTATTGGGATTGATAGTTTTTCATTATTCCTTGTCACTTTTGTTGATTAATGTTGTAACATTAATTATTTGCAAGCTAACTAGAGGGTTAAGGAAGTTCCTTTATCCCCTTATTGTTCCTAGTAGTAGCTAAAGGGATTAGAATCGTAGTCGTAGAAGAAAAAAAGAAAGGTAATGTTCAAGGTATGAAGATTTCCTCAGTTTCATTAACTTGTATCTTATTTGTATATCATATCACTTTATTATTAAGTGGTTCTAAGCAAGAGGATTGAAAGATTCATGACATATTAATTACTTTTTGTGGGGCTACTAGGATGGAGTTCATTGGTCAAAAACCTACATATAACTTCAATGGGATGAGTATAGATATTATTCAAATGTTATAATTAGGTTTTATCCTAAAAACCTGATAGCTAAATTACTAGGTTTAGTTAAATATAAGGATTGAAAGTAAAATATTTCATGGGTGTGATAAATGTCTCTCTGAAGCAATTCCTATGCATTTGAATTCATTAGTTTATTGTCCAGGTGTACTTGAAAGGTTTAGGAAAGCATGCTTCAATTTCTTATGGGGAGGGAGACAAGACACAAAAGGGATCTGTATAGATAAATGGATGGGCATATCCAAACCAAAGGTGAAATATGGATGGGGGTTAAAGAATATGCATCTATTAGGAAATTCATTTGTTGCTAAAAGAATATGGAAATTGTTGCAAAAAATAGTTTGTAGAAGAAAGTGGTAAGGAAGAAAATTATATGGCTCTAGGTACATTGATGGAATGTTTAACAAATTCAAGAAAATCATTAAAAATAAATCCAATTAATGGAATCCATTAGTAACAACCTCCTCAATTATAAGTAATATTTTGTCATAAAATATAAGAAATGGGGAATAGGCAGGGTTGAGCATTGATTCAATTCTAGGATGAGGAAATGTAGTTTTAATACATATATATATGATATATCCTTTTTAGAAAATATAGATGGAATATGGTTGTAGAAAGGTTAAGGAAGAACATTTTAAGCGCTAACGAGGAGGTTGTTACATTGGAATGCCAAGAATAAGAGAAGGAATGAAGCTCATATTCAACCAAATATGTTATAAATTTACGATCACAAGTGGAAATCAAGTAGAGCCTTGCAAAAACTAAGGTTTTTTATGGGTATATCTACAAGATAGGGCCTTTAAATGGAACTTGACAAAAGATGAGAAAACGTGATTCCAAATATTTTTTATTCAAGCAAGGAATTAGAGGAAGAACTTGATAATTTAATGATAAAATGTCTACATGTAGATCAAATTTACATAGATGCAGAGAAGACCCTAGTATTTAGAACGTATGGCATGGTTCTCCCACAAAGGAATTCTTGGGGAAGTGGTTCAAGAAGGAAATAAAAGTATTTACATAATTGTTGGGCACATGGCTTCCATGTAACAATAATGTTTTTAATGATAAACATAATCCCATCTTCCAAATTTTCTCTAGGAGAGTACAATTTATTCCAAATTTATACGATGGAGACGAAGGTAAATATCTTAATGAAAATATTGGATATTTTGATTAAAAATTCATATCCACGGGGGTTCTAAGATAGAGTAAATATTGACCTCAATGTTTTGGAGTTCTAGTAGATTGTAAATTTTTAAAATTCATTTTATTAATTTCAAATAAATTTTGACTCTAAGAATGTAATGCAACCAACCCCCTAATACCATATTAGGGTTGTGGGGATAATTAAACCCAAGATACAAGTTTCATTATGAAGATGCAGTTATCAAAAATACTCTTTCATTCATCACTTCAAACCATATCTCTAATACCACATTTTTTTTCTAGTCATTGAGAGGTTTCTAGGATATAAATTTCGTCTCAAACTGAGCTCCAAGAACAAAGTTATGCATCTCTAAAATTTCCCCTTTAGGGCCACATCATCATCCATACATGTTCATGTGACTAAGACATAGTGCCCTTGGCCATGTGCCACTCACACATTCATCCACATTTTCTGGCCAGATGACATAATAAATCCCATTATCTCGACTTTTTCCATTACAATGCCCTTTTTATAATTCCCCAACGGTTCCAATATTTGATATGCTGCTATGGTTGAAAGTGTTTATACAACGATATCCAATATTGATATATTGCCACTCCATTAACTACCGATATAATGGTAGCAATATGGTGATATGGCCATTCCTCCAATATGATGAGATGGGATATTCTTCTTATATGAAATATTAGGTTATGGACATTTCCTATAAAAATATAAATCTTTGCAAATCACTAATAGGTTGATATACTGATTGCTAGCACATCTTCTCACCTTTCTGTAGCACCCAATCAAAATTCAACATTTGGCGAATGTTTAGGTGTCCCCTTCCACGTGGAACCACAAATGTGTACCATCTGTCATTTGTATTTGTACAATTGAAATACTAAAACCACTGAATTTAGATGACACATTTCCTCTACCTAGCATCACCATGTCATCTTTATTCAAATCACATTTGAATTCCTCTAGTGCTGAAGGCTATAAAATAATATTTCATCACAACAGATTATATCCACATTAAACCTTACTGTGTTGAGATTCCTATATCAGTTGGCCTCTAATAACCAAAGGGTTGACCTCCTATAACATCAGACAACATAGGAATTTCTACCATAGACTATTTGTTACATTATGTAATATATGTTTCGAATTTTCAATTATTTGGAAATTATTTTAAGAAATGCACAATAAATAATTTTCTAAAACCTAGAAATTAATGGATTTATGGAGGAATTTTCACATAAACCCTTAAGAATACCTACTTGATAGACTCCTAAAAATGCCTTCTCCTAAATTCCATGAAAATTTGGCCCTTCAATAGAGTATTTCAATTTTGCTGCAACGAGAAATTGGGCCCTCATTAATAATGTGATTCGACCCTCAAATAAATATCAATTAAAACTTCCTTTAAAGATACAAATCAACCACTTGTTGGATCAACTTGACCCCATTTAACATGGAGAAATTCAACCTCCCAAAGCTTGAAAATGTTTTCCTCTTAAACAAATAATCTCTGGCCTTCCTATAGTTGTGCCTAAACCTCCAAAATATTTGGCCTACTCTAAATAAAATATCGTCCTCTCTAATAAGAAATAAACCTTCCTAAAACTTCAATAATTTGTGCCAAGAAATTGGCCTCTCTTAGAAGAATTCAACCCACACAAAGTAATGGAAATTAATTAACTCAACATCTAATAATTATCTCCTTTAAGGATTGGTAATTCACATCTTGTCTTTTCATTTTATTTTTTCCTCCAATGGATGGGACTCAACCTCCCTTAATGGTCAAAGATTTGGTCTCTTCACCGAAGGTCAACTTGCTCCATGAGGGACACACAATTTTGCATCTATGATTATACTTTTATTTGACCTCCTAAAGCACAATAATTTGACTCTCTTTGGATGGATAAAATAACCTCCTTATTTTATCAATTCAAGCTCTTTGTAAGATTAATGATTAGCTAGAGCAGTTTTACAACTACCGAAACAAACCACCACTAGCTAACGTATATGTTCCAACACTGAAACTGGAAAATATCGAGGGTCCATCCCACTCAGTAAGCTCATTGAGATCCTTGTTAATTCACAAATAGGTCTTCGCATAACTCCCATTAAGTGTCCCATTTTTAATAATAAGTCTCTGCTTCAAAATCCATGGGTGATAAGAAAAAACCATGGTTCACTTTATTTTTCTAAAGTGACTTTTTACCATAGTTATTTAAGTTATTTTTTTCACAATTTTTTTTTCTATCAATATCACATGGGATCAAAATTGACCATAAATCTAAATATCTCATAATTCTATGGATTAGAAAGGGACATTATATTTCTCCCTCTAGAAAAATTCATTTCCTCAAGCAACTGTAGGTTGGGGCTCTGCAACACTTGTTTAGCTTCCCATGCAACATCTTCCATTTGAAAGGCCTTCCATTGAATGAAATAATCTTGAATGTATCTACTCCTCAACTTCCTCTCGCTCATGTCCATGGAATATTCGAAACTAATGACCAATTACCCTTCCTTTTCAAGCGGTGGAAGCTCCGTTGTCGCCTTCACATGATGTCCAAGCATGTCTTTAAGGTAAAATACATGGAAAACATTAAAAATATTTCTTTCTTCTAGTAGTTCTAGTTAATAAGGAACATACTCAATGTTCCTAATTACCTTGTAAGGTCGAAAGAATCATGGATTTAATTTCTGAGATCCACCCTTCTTCAAGGGTTGATTGCCTATATGGTTGAAGTCTCAAGAAAACAAGATCTCCCTCCTAGAAGTTATAGTCCATGCTATGGCAATCCATATACAACTTATGCTGATTTTGGGCTACTTGAAGGTTCTTGTTGAGGATTCTAAGAATATCTTAACTGTCCTACAACCAATCCCTGACCATCGATACCTTGTTTTCTCCTAGTGCCATCTCAATGAATGTGGCAACATCATATTCGTACAATTCTACAAAGGAAGTGATCCTAATAGACATATTGTAGGTGGTGTTATATTAATTGTAGTTAACCAACTACAACTAGCTAATTTATGTTTTCAATTTCCCAACCACATAGTTCCTCAAATATCCCTCCACCCACTTGTTTTTAATCTCTGTGTGGCCATATGATTCTGGACCATATGTTCTTGGATGATTACTTGTACTTGGGGTTAGCTATGTGCTATCTAATATAAATATTTCCGATGAAAATGTGTTAAGGAATCTATTATCTCAATCATTGACAATGTGTTTTGGAACTCTATTTAATCTAAAAGTATCCTGGAAGAATTTGTCTTCTACCTGTGTCACTAAATAGTTAGAATATATGTCCATGAAACGAGTGAATTTTTTTAACCTATTGGCCAACATGAAGATACAATCTATCCCTTGCACCTTTCGAACCCTTGTAATAAAATCTAACCAAATTATTTCCCATTTATTTATTTGGGATCGATAGTGGATGTAGTATTCCTTCTAGATGGGTATAATTTTTTTCATTTTGCTAGAAAATGACACATTATCATACATGTCTCTAAACATCTATGTTTAGTCCCTTCCATGCAAATATCCCTCGTGCTTTCTGATGGGCCTCTAAATTAGACAATAATTAAGGTCCATGACAATCCCTCAACATATTAAACCTCTTTCTTTGCATTAGAGAGTGTATTTTTATCTTTAAGATGTTCATTAGGAAGTTTTATGGATAATTGCATATTTGTGCCTAATATTATTTATTTTTGTGGAATATTGTGAGAATATTGGCCATATTATGCATATTTGGAGGAGGAGATAATCTAGGGACTTACTCCCTACTATACGAGGATCAATATTAAATAATAAATAACCAAGATATTCTGGAGTTATAGCACAAATTATGGAGCTCCAATGATTGAGAAAATCTAGGAATGTGTTCCTTGCCATTTAATGGAGATTCCTAGTATTGAGAACTAGATCCACTAATCAAGGGATTTTGGTGGGAAAATATTCCTCCTTTCATGGTGAATGATTCCATCATTTTGTCTAAGTAGCAAGTCGAATATGCATCTAGGGGTGTATTTTTATTAGTCTTGTTGTGGAGAGAATCGATATGTTTGGAGCTCCACTTTCATTTTCTGCATGGATGTAATTTTATTGATGGAAATAATGAAGATTGGTGACATGTTCAACTTCTAAATCTTCGTCTCCTTCATAGGAATATGAGTTTCATTGGGCTTGGCCATACGAGGGACCTCATATCCCTTTTGTATCATTTACTTCTCTTCTCTTCTCTTCTTATTCACATGCATCTCTTCTTCTTGTTTTCTTCTATTTCTGCATTTAGTATTAATGGTTTCTTGTGGTAGGACTGGGTTAAATGGTTGAAGTAATTTATTTTGTAGGATCACAAGCATAATTTCATCATTGGAAAAACTTTGGAAGGTCATATTAATAATTGAGTTACTTGGATTAGTTTTCTTATTCCCAAATCTAGATTTCTAGAACTCTTTTATGGTAAATAACAGTAAATTTCTACTATTTTTAGAGAATGTTAATGAGTTCCAATAGAGTTGATTCCACTTGAATTAAATAGAAAAATAATTCTATTTAATTAAAAAAATTACCCCATTTCATTTTCACTTGATTCGGTTAGGCATTTGATAGATTTACTAGCTCACTAGTTCTCGAATTTCTAGATTGTAGACATGGGTTAACAAAGATATTTTTGAGTGATTACACTTGGAGTGGAGACCTAATACATCCTAGTCAATAAAAAAATTTGTCCCATCAAATTTGGATTTGATTTGGTTGGTCATTCCGTGAATTATAACTCCCTATATCAAATCTGTCGTTTCCTGTAGTAAACTATAGGAAACCCTATAGCAGCCTTCCAACATGTATATACTTGCCCATATTTGGTCAAGAAGAGTGATTAGTGTCCCTTAGGGTTGAATAAATACACATAGGCTCTAAATAAATTATTAGGGAAGACTAAATATTGCTTAAGGCTTGCTTGATTAACCATGCAAAATATTTTTCTGATTTGGGTTAATGGACAAATTTATGAATTGGATAATACAATGATGATTTTCTTGATTGATGCATCCAATGAAATCTGTTAATTGATATAAACCCTTTCAAATGTAATGGTTGAAATTTAGTTCATGATATTTACTTTATGCAATTAGAATAGGTTTCTTTCCTTTTATTTTCTTTCTTGTAATAAGTTAAGGTTTCCATTTCGAGCATTTCCTTTTTTGTAATTAGTTTAGGATTTGATTTAATTACATGCACTCCATTAAATCATGATAGAGAAGGAGGAACACATTATATACTGCACATATATTTTTGATACCTCTTAAGTTTGTACGAACTCCAGGTTGAAAATTAAAGTTGGTAGCCTTGGGATTTGTAGCATTCTTGTTGCAATATTGAGGCTCATCACTTTTTGGTGCCATTGCCGGAGAGGTGTCAAAGTATGCATTGTTTTCTTCCCTAGTTAATTCATTTATTTTTACTTTTTGCAAAAAGAAAAAATATTTGGATTCCACATATTTCATTTCAAAAACAAAAAAGTGCATTGCGTTAGTGTTTTCATTCGATCATAAAAACAAAACATTTATCCAATGCCAACCCATCCCTCTATTTGATCACATGGGGTAGTAAGACCCACACCACCATCCACTTTTGTAGGTATAAGAAGAAGAGATGACAAATAATCTAGTATAAATGGATGGAAATGATGATAATAAAGAAGATCCTCTTGGATTTCCTATTCAAGATAATGATGTCAGTGTGCATAAGAAGAACATCCCTGCATCGTTTTTTCAAAACTTTCATGGTCTGAGGTCAGAGGATCCTGAAACATTTCTCTTTGAATTTGAAATTGTTTGTAGATCTTATGGTTACAATGGAAAAAGAAATAGGATTGGAACAATCCCCGTAGCTAAAATCAATGGGAATTATTTGATACGGAGATACATTCTAGAAGGATCGCTATTTCTGATGGGTTGAATATTCTTCGATGGGGATACAAAACCAAAGTTATGTTCACCATAAAAGAAGCTTATCATTTGTTAGTAGAGGAACCTCAAGAGTAGTATAATCCTCTCTGGTGAAAAATATGGACGAACAATTTTCGACAAAGGTGACGTACTTCCTATCACTAGTGTGCAGTGCTCATACTCTCACTTGAGACTAATTACAAGAGAGTGTAATCCATGAGCCTTCCTTCTGCAGCATGTGTGTCACTCAAAATGAAACTATTGAGCATATTTTGAACCTATTCCCCCTTGTAGCTCAACTCTGGTAGAATATTGACTCTCTTTTTGGTCACCTAGATCGATATAATACTAGTATTAAATCCACTATTGAGACTTGGAGGCAACAAATCTTCTCTAGTCCTGTCCTAAATAGAGCTTGGTATCTCTCCCTTAGCTTTCTTCTTTGGGTAGTATGGAAAGAAAGGAATAGAAGGATTTTCAAAGAATAGAATCTCCCACACTCGAAGATTTAGAAAATAATTCTCCAAAACATTAGAGAAACTATCCTTGTAGACAAATGGCATTCTAATGATTGGAAAGTTACACCTCAGGAAGCGCAGGTCCTTCATTTCCTAAGCATGTCCCCACAAATGTTGCCCACTTATCATGGAAGTTAAAGCCTCCCGGGAAACCCCCTCCCAATTCTTCTGCCCTCATCATGGTTCTCTTAAGCTCAACTTTTATTGGGCATCCAAAGGTAAGCCGAGAGTTGTGAGATTTGGTGGTATCTTCAGAGACCCATAGTGTCAGGTTGTTCAAATATATGCTTTGGACTAAGGCTTGGCTAGAAACAATCAAGTTGACTCCAATGCAGTCAAACATGTTTTACTAAGCACAAGATGGGAAGCATTCAACAAATTGGTGGTCGAAGGCAACTCCAAACTCGTCATCGATACTATAAAAAAGCTTAATCAAGGTTCCTAGTGGGAAAATATGAATAAAATTTGGAGGACTACTCGTTTGATTCAAGACATTAATGAGCTTATTCAAGGATGTGAATATATCATTCCATTGCACGTTGGTCACACCAGTAATAAAGAAGTGGACTTCCTAGTGAATTGTGGATGCCTTCATTCAAGTAAGAATATAGATGATCCATGGTTAAGTGAGACCTAGGAAGAGGGGCTAGATCAACTGACTCTGATTTTAGACCAAGACTCAGCTCCTAATCAAAACCCTTGATCAGGGTGCAAGCTACCTAGAGATCCACATGGGGATCATCACCGTGATGGATTGTTTAATCGCAAGCATTGGTGGGTATCCTCTCCCACGCTCTCACATGCTCCTCCTCCTTAGTGACATGAACGGTCGTAGATCATGGCAGGTTCATGCGGTAAAGCTTGGCAGGCTATTAAAATTCCAGGTGGTGCGAAATAAGGATTACATGAAAAAATGTGTCTAGTAACCTAACTCATGTTTCAGGTGTCTTAGGATGCCTGAGACAACTATTTTTGGTTTCGTGGTATTGGAAACATGAGTAGTAAACTTTGTAGTGGTTTGTCTTTGCTCAGGGATGGAACAAATGGTCTGGTATATGCTTATGCCTATCCTTTTCATTGGGTTGATAATTGCAATTAGTGATAATCCTTGTGTTTTGAGTGGAAACAGAAGAATGGTGAATTGGAAAGATTTTGTGATTAGAATTTCTAGCTTTCTTGACTATGTTATGTCGATCTCCATAATTTTTGGCAATTTTCTATCTCGTATGGGCATGATTCATGGTTTCTAGGTCACATTTATTTTGTTGACTCTGCATATTGAATCTGAGACATATCATTCCAAGTTCAAAATGCCTTGGAAAACCCTGAGGAGGGCAATGGTTCAAGAATTTGGATGGGGCTGAGTCTATGGACTCTGGGCTTAGGAGTGTAGAGGGGCCATTGTTCTCCTTCACAAGGTGCCTCACACTCTGGGAGGACTCTTGATTTTCTATCCATATCAGATTGGGTGGTGGATTTATGTTGTGGTGCAATGTCCTCTGGAGATACCTTTGTCCTTTTGTCCTCTTATTTAGTTTATGCTTGATTTTTTATTTTTTTTTGTATCATTGTTACTCCAGATCCGCTTAATTTAGTTACCCTTATGTCTTTCCATAGTGTGTTGGGTCTTGATTGTGGGTAGGTGAGAGAAAGCCAAAGAAGGGTGGTCCAACTACAAATGAGGATCCTAACGTGGGTCTCAAATACATTCATAAAGAACTCTAGTTAATTATGCTCCAGCTGCAACACTAGAATGCTGACCTTGGTCGCATTGAGAACCACATTCTATGTTTTCCTAAATCTCAACTACCAAGCAGATGACTAGCTGATGGAAAATAATTTCTGATAATTTTTGGCTTATATTTTCATGTATATGTCAGGTAGCATTTGTGTTTATAGTTTTATGTTTAGTGGATGATTTACAGACTATAAGTCCTATAAGGCTTGGATAGCCAAACTCAAACTATTTATGTTTTTGATGGCTTATAATGTGGTTCGGTGGCCAACAAACCTAGTTTCCCATTAGGCAGGTTGAGGCCACTAAACGTTTCTTATGTGTGTAACCTACCTAATTGTTGAAATGAATGCATGGAAAGGTACTGTCAGGCTTTCAAAAAAAAAATGACCACATCCAAGAACATGTATCCTACTCCCATCAAATCATTTAACCCTTTTATTATGCCATATCTTCACTAATTCATGCTAAGACCTAATTATTTTTCCTTTTTAAGTTTTACATTGTGTGTAATATGTGCAAATATTTGAAGCTATATGAGATATCTCTAAGCAGATAAATTGAGAATCAATTTCCCTATCTTCTAGTAATGTTACACACAAAGATTTATGATAGAATTTTTTTTTTTCTTTGACGATACCTATATACAAATGGTTATATTACTGTCCATATTTCATATGATTAATTATTTTTCTTTGTTTTAGAACCATTTGAATACCATTCCTAGGTGTTTTCTGTAGTAATAGATCTCAAAGTATTTAGTGAATGCTATAAATATTGTTATATCCTTTCCTCTTCTCTTCTACAACAATACTTAACCTTATTAGTCATCTGCCTTAGTTGGAAGTTAGCATGTTGATTATATATATGAAAGGTATCATCCACGAGAACTGAAATGAAAACCTCTCTTTTAAAAACATTACTGATTCTTGGCATAGTTTTCTAAGACAAAAAAATCTCAAGCAAACAACATGACCAATGCCTTTCATGTTTGGAATGATTTCTAGCTATAAGAAAGTAGATATCAGAGCTTATATTTCTCATGGTATACTAAGAAAGCTATTTGTAAAGCAAATATCAAATCTCTAAGGCTTGATAGCCTATTTTATTACAATCAAGGAGAATGCTCTCAATATCACTAGTGTCAATGGCTATGTTATGAAACCAGCTCACAAAAAGATAGAAAAGAGAGATCCACGCCTTAGAATTCAGCCTCTTCGAGGGGGCAACCTCCTTTACATTACATAAATGAACAATTCTTGGATGATTCAAATGACAAAACCTCCTTTCTATATATAGGAGTCTAAGGAGTCACAATATAATCCAGCCGACCTAACAATAATAATATAAAGCCACAAAAATAATAATAGAGGGATTCTATGGGGCACAGAAATAACAATATGTGGGTAATAGGGGCACAACAATATAAATAAGGGGTATAACTACCATAGTAATGGGGTAATCACTAGTATTATAGGGACCCAACATGCCCCTCTCCTTCAAAAAAGTGTTGTCCTCAACGCTTGAGCAGTTCTGGATACTTCTGCATAAAATTCTCATCCTCCCATGTGGAATCTTCAGCCGATAAGTTCTTCCACTTGATAAGATACTCTGAAATTGATCGATTTCGTAGCTGCCGAGTTCTTGTTTCTGTGACTGCTTCCGGTTCCAATATAATTTTTCCTTCCTCGTCAAGTTCTGGCAATATTGTTTGAACTGGGAGCTTGTCGCCTATAACCTTCTTTAAACATGAAACATGGAAAACTGGGTGCAATCGAGAAGATGCAGGAAGCTCCAATTTGTATGCCATAGTACCAATCTTTTGCAACACCTTGTACGGACCATAATACTTTGGTGATAATTTATTATCCTTCTTAGCTTGCTTGAGGGACATTTGCTTATATGGGTGTAGCCTTAAGAATACCCAATCACCTACATCAAAACTTCTTTCACTGCAATGTTGATATGCCTGTTGTTTCATTCTATTTTGTGCCAA
>APFE031000203.1:47110-66196 GCA_000404065.3 Pinus taeda
ACTTTAAAAAGATGTTTTTGCCTAAAGAGATTCAATCTCTGGATGCTTGATTAGAAGTTAAGATGGATTTATGTTGGTTATAAATTAGTTATGAAAGTGTGAATCAATTAAGTGATGATATTTTCCCCTTTACTATCAAAGAAAAATCTTAATAGCAAATAAGTTTGTATAAAATAATTAAAAAAAAATAATTTTTACTTGTTTTGTAAATGTTATTAATTTTTATTTTTTATTAATAGTTTATTATGAAGAAAATGACATGCATAAGACTTATTATTCACATTTCCTATTATTCGCATTTTCTAATTATTGTATTGTATTTTTTGCTTCTAATTTCTTAATACTATTTTTACCAATTTAATGAATAAAATATTAGGAGATTCAATTTTGTTTTAAATAGAAATTTAAAATCTTAGTTGTAAGGAGAAAATAAATCAAAGGATCTTATGTTGTTGTTGTTTTTTTTCTAAACAGGTTGGTAATTATAAATGCTTTCCTTTTTTTTTCAATTCTCTAGTAACACATTAAGGATTGAAAGTTATTAAATCCTATAAATCATGGAAAAATAGCTCTAGTACAACATTGCAAAGAAAACTTTAATGACTTGATATCAAATGAAAAATTGGAAGCATACCATTCTAATAGTGACAATCAATTAAAAACAAGGTGAATCCAATACTCTATTTATTTATCATAATGATTCCTTCAAATGGCACTTACATAGGCAAAGAAATGATAGTTATCATATGTCATATCCATTGAAACCACATTAAGTGAGACATTGATGAAGATATACTAAATAAGAAATTGAAAAAGAGAACCTTGGATGAGGCCTTACTCCACTTGTTTATATGAGTCATCTAACTTCTTTCCTTGCCACTTTTCATGGAAACCCCGATTTTTTGGTATTGGGATTGATAGTTTTTCATTATTCCTTGTCACTTTTGTTGATTAATGTTGTAACATTAATTATTTGCAAGCTAACTAGAGGGTTAAGGAAGTTCCTTTATCCCCTTATTGTTCCTAGTAGTAGCTAAAGGGATTAGAATCGTAGTCGTAGAAGAAAAAAAGAAAGGTAATGTTCAAGGTATGAAGATTTCCTCAGTTTCATTAACTTGTATCTTATTTGTATATCATATCACTTTATTATTAAGTGGTTCTAAGCAAGAGGATTGAAAGATTCATGACATATTAATTACTTTTTGTGGGGCTACTAGGATGGAGTTCATTGGTCAAAAACCTACATATAACTTCAATGGGATGAGTATAGATATTATTCAAATGTTATAATTAGGTTTTATCCTAAAAACCTGATAGTTATTGTAAAAATTACTAGGTTTAGTTAAATATAAGGATTGAAAGTAAAATATTTCATGGGTGTGATAAATGTCTCTCTGAAGCAATTCCTATGCATTTGAATTCATTAGTTTATTGTCCAGGTGTACTTGAAAGGTTTAGGAAAGCATGCTTCAATTTCTTATGGGGAGGGAGACAAGACACAAAAGGGATCTGTATAGATAAATGGATGGGCATATCCAAACCAAAGGTGAAATATGGATGGGGGTTAAAGAATATGCATCTATTAGGAAATTCATTTGTTGCTAAAAGAATATGGAAATTGTTGCAAAAAATAGTTTGTAGAAGAAAGTGGTAAGGAAGAAAATTATATGGCTCTAGGTACATTGATGGAATGTTTAACAAATTCAAGAAAATCATTAAAAATAAATCCAATTAATGGAATCCATTAGTAACAACCTCCTCAATTATAAGTAATATTTTGTCATAAAATATAAGAAATGGGGAATAGGCAGGGTTGAGCATTGATTCAATTCTAGGATGAGGAAATGTAGTTTTAATACATATATATATGATATATCCTTTTTAGAAAATATAGATGGAATATGGTTGTAGAAAGGTTAAGGAAGAACATTTTAAGCGCTAACGAGGAGGTTGTTACATTGGAATGCCAAGAATAAGAGAAGGAATGAAGCTCATATTCAACCAAATATGTTATAAATTTACGATCACAAGTGGAAATCAAGTAGAGCCTTGCAAAAACTAAGGTTTTTTATGGGTATATCTACAAGATAGGGCCTTTAAATGGAACTTGACAAAAGATGAGAAAACGTGATTCCAAATATTTTTTATTCAAGCAAGGAATTAGAGGAAGAACTTGATAATTTAATGATAAAATGTCTACATGTAGATCAAATTTACATAGATGCAGAGAAGACCCTAGTATTTAGAACGTATGGCATGGTTCTCCCACAAAGGAATTCTTGGGGAAGTGGTTCAAGAAGGAAATAAAAGTATTTACATAATTGTTGGGCACATGGCTTCCATGTAACAATAATGTTTTTAATGATAAACATAATCCCATCTTCCAAATTTTCTCTAGGAGAGTACAATTTATTCCAAATTTATACGATGGAGATGAAGGTAAATATCTTAATGAAAATATTGGATATTTTGATTAAAAATTCATATCCACGGGGGTTCTAAGATAGAGTAAATATTGACCTCAATGTTTTGGAGTTCTAGTAGATTGTAAATTTTTAAAATTCATTTTATTAATTTCAAATAAATTTTGACTCTAAGAATGTAATGCAACCAACCCCCTAATACCATATTAGGGTTGTGGGGATAATTAAACCCAAGATACAAGTTTCATTATGAAGATGCAGTTATCAAAAATACTCTTTCATTCATCACTTCAAACCATATCTCTAATACCACATTTTTTTTCTAGTCATTGAGAGGTTTCTAGGATATAAATTTCGTCTCAAACTGAGCTCCAAGAACAAAGTTATGCATCTCTAAAATTTCCCCTTTAGGGCCACATCATCATCCATACATGTTCATGTGACTAAGACATAGTGCCCTTGGCCATGTGCCACTCACACATTCATCCACATTTTCTGGCCAGATGACATAATAAATCCCATTATCTCGACTTTTTCCATTACAATGCCCTTTTTATAATTCCCCAACGGTTCCAATATTTGATATGCTGCTATGGTTGAAAGTGTTTATACAACGATATCCAATATTGATATATTGCCACTCCATTAACTACCGATATAATGGTAGCAATATGGTGATATGGCCATTCCTCCAATATGATGAGATGGGATATTCTTCTTATATGAAATATTAGGTTATGGACATTTCCTATAAAAATATAAATCTTTGCAAATCACTAATAGGTTGATATACTGATTGCTAGCACATCTTCTCACCTTTCTGTAGCACCCAATCAAAATTCAACATTTGGCGAATGTTTAGGTGTCCCCTTCCACGTGGAACCACAAATGTGTACCATCTGTCATTTGTATTTGTACAATTGAAATACTAAAACCACTGAATTTAGATGACACATTTCCTCTACCTAGCATCACCATGTCATCTTTATTCAAATCACATTTGAATTCCTCTAGTGCTGAAGGCTATAAAATAATATTTCATCACAACAGATTATATCCACATTAAACCTTACTGTGTTGAGATTCCTATATCAGTTGGCCTCTAATAACCAAAGGGTTGACCTCGTGTAACATCAGACAACATAGGAATTTCTACCATAGACTATTTGTTACATTATGTAATATATGTTTCGAATTTTCAATTATTTGGAAATTATTTTAAGAAATGCACAATAAATAATTTTCTAAAACCTAGAAATTAATGGATTTATGGAGGAATTTTCATATAAACCCTTAAGAATACCTACTTGATAGACTCCTAAAAATGCCTTCTCCTAAATGCCATGCAAATTTGGCCCTTCAATAGAGTATTTCAATTTTGCTGCAACGAGAAATTGGGCCCTCATTAATAATGTGATTTGACCCTCAAATAAATATCAATTAAAACTTCCTTTAAAGATACAAATCAACCACTTGTTGGATCAATTTGACCCCATTTAACATGGAGAAATTCAACCTCCCAAAGCTTGAAAATGTTTTCCTCTTAAACAAATAATCTCTGGCCTTCCTATAGTTGTGCCTAAACCTCCAAAATATTTGGCCTACTCTAAATAAAATATCGTCCTCTCTAATAAGAAATAAACCTTCCTAAAACTTCAATAATTTGTGCCAAGAAATTGGCCTCTCTTAGAAGAATTCAACCCACACAAAGTAATGGAAATTAATTAACTCAACATCTAATAATTATCTCCTTTAAGGATTGGTAATTCACATCTTGTCTTTTTATTTTATTTTTTCCTCCAATGGATGGGACTCAACCTCCCTTAATGGTCAAAGATTTGGTATCTTCACCGAAGGTCAACTTGCTCCATGAGGGACACACAATTTTGCATCTACGATTATACTTTTATTTGACCTCCTAAAGCACAATAATTTGACTCTCTTTGGATGGATAAAATAACCTCCTTATTTTATCAATTCAAGCTCTTTGTAAGATTAATGGTTAGGTAGAGCAGTTTTACAACTACCGAAACAAACCACCACTAGCTAACGTATATGTTCCAACACTGAAACTGGAAAATATCGAGGGTCCATCCCACTCAGTAAGCTCATTGAGATCTTGTTAATTCACAAATAGGTCTTCGCATAACTCCCATTAAGTGTCCCATTTTTAATAATAATTCTCTGCTTCAAAATCCATGGGTGATAAGAAAAAACCATGGTTCACTTTATTTTTCTAAAGTGACTTTTTACCATAGTTATTTAAGTTATTTTTTTCACAATTTTTTTTTCTATCAATATCACATGGGATCAAAATTGACCATAAATCTAAATATCTCATAATTCTATGGATTAGAAAGGGACATTATATTTCTCCCTCTAGAAAAATTCGTTTCCTCAAGCAACTGTAGGTTGGGGCTCTGCAACACTTGTTTAGCTTCCCATGCAACATCTTCCATTTGAAAGGCCTTCCATTGAATGAAATAATATTGAATGTATCTACTCCTCAACTTCCTCTCGCTCATGTCCATGGAATATTCTAAACTAATGACCAATTACCCTTCCTTTTCAAGCGGTGGAAGCTCCGTTGTCGCCTTCACATGATGTCCAAGCATGTCTTTAAGGTAAAATACATGGAAAACATTACAAATATTTCTTTCTTCTAGTAGTTCTAATTAATAAGGAACATACTCAATGTTCCTAATTACCTTGTAAGGCCGAAAGAATCATGGATTTAATTTCTGAGATCCACCCTTCTTCAAGGATTGATTGCCTACATGGTTGAAGTCTCAAGAAAACAAGATCTCCCTCCTAGAAGTTATAGTCCATGCTATGGCAATCCATATACAACTTATGTTGATTTTGGGCTACTTGAAGGTTCTTGTTGAGGATTCTAAGAATATCTTAACTGTCCTACAACCAATCCCTCACCATCGATACCTTGTTTTCTCCTAGTGCCATCTCAATGAATGTGGCAACATCATATTCGTTCAATTCTACAAAGGAAGTGATCCTAATAGACATATTGTAGGTGGTGTTATATTAATAGTAGTTAACCAACTACAACTAGCTAATTTATGTTTTCAATTTCCCAACCACATAGTTCCTCAAATATCCCTCCACCCACTTGTTTTTAATCTCTATGTGGCCATATGATTCTGGACCATATGTTCTTGGATGATTACTTGTACTTGGGGTTAGCTATGTGCTATCTAATATAAATATTTCCGATGAAAATGTGTTAAGGAATCTATTATCTCAGTCATTGACAATGTGTTTTGGAACTCTATTTAATCTAAAAGTATCCTGGAAGAATTTGTCTTCTACCTGTGTCACTAAATAGTTAGAATATATGTCCATGAAACGAGTGAATTTTTTTAACCTATTGGCCAACATGAAGATACAATCTATCCCTTGCACCTTTCGAACCCTTGTAATAAAATCTAACCAAATTATTTCCCATTTATTTATTTGGGATCGATAGTGGATGTAGTATTCCTTCTAGATGGGTATAATTTTTTTCATTTTGCTAGAAAATGACACATTATCATACATGTCTCTAAACATCTATGTTTAGTCCCTTCCATGCAAATATCCCTCGTGCTTTCTGATGGGCCTCTAAATTAGACAATAATTAAGGTCCATGGCAATCCCTCAACATATTAAACCTCTTTCTTTGCATTAGAGAGTGTATTTTTAACTTTAAGATGTTCATTAGGAAGTTTTATGGATAATTGCATATTTGTGCCTAATATTATTTATTTTTGTGGAATATTGTGAGAATATTGGCCATATTATGCATATTTGGAGGAGGAGATAATCTAGGGACTTACTCCCTACTATACGAGGATCAATATTAAATAATAAATAACCAAGATATTCTGGAGTTATAGCACAAATTATGGAGCTCCAATGATTGAGAAAATCTAGGAATGTGTTCCTTGCCATTTAATGGAGATTCCTAGTATTGAGAACTAGATCCACTAATCAAGGGATTTTGGTGGGAAAATATTCCTCCTTTCATGGTGAATGATTCCATCATTTTGTCTAAGTAGCAAGTCGAATATGCATCTAGGGGTGTATTTTTATTAGTCTTGTTGTGGAGAGAATCGATATGTTTGGAGCTCCACTTTCATTTTCTGCATGGATGTAATTTTATTGATGGAAATAATGAAGATTGGTGACATGTTCAGCTTCTAAATCTTCGTCTCCTTCATAGGAATATGAGTTTCATTGGGCTTGGCCATACGAGGGACCTCATATCCCTTTTGTATCATTTACTTCTCTTCTCTTCACTTCTTATTCACATGCATCTCTTCTTCTTGTTTTCTTCTATTTCTGCATTTAGTATTAATGGTTTCTTGTGGTAGGACTGGGTTAAATGGTTGAAGTAATTTATTTTGTAGGATCACAAGCATAATTTCATCATTGGAAAAACTTTGGAAGGTCATATTAATAACTGAGTTACTTGGATTAGTTTTCTTATTCCCAAATCTAGATTTCTAGAACTCTTTTATGGTAAATAACAGTAAATTTCTACTATTTTTAGAGAATGTTAATGAGTTCCAATAGAGTTGATTCCACTTGAATTAAATAGAAAAACAATTCTAGTTAATTAAAAAAATTACCCCATTTCATTTTCACTTGATTCGGTTAGGCATTTGATAGATTTACTAGCTCACTAGTTCTCGAATTTCTAGATTGTAGACATGGGTTAACGAAGATATTTTTGAGTGATTACACTTGGAGTGGAGACCTAATACATCCTAGTCAATAAAAAAATTTGTCCCATCAAATTTGGATTTGATTTGGTTGGTCATTCCGTGAATTATAACTCCCTATATCAAATCTGTCGTTTCCTGTAGTAAACTATAGGAAACCCTATAGCAGCCTTCCAACATGTATATACTTGCCCATATTTGGTCAAGAAGAGTGATTAGTGTCCCTTAGGGTTGAATAAATACACATAGGCTCTAAATAAATTATTAGGGAAGACTAAATATTGCTTAAGGCTTGCCTGATTAACCATGCAAAATATTTTTCTGATTTGGGTTAATGGACAAATTTATGAATTGGATAATACAATGATGATTTTCCTTATTGATGCATCCAATGAAATCTGTTAATTGATATAAACCCTTTCAAATGTAATGGTTGAAATTTAGTTCATGATATTTACTTTATGCAATTAGAATAGGTTTCTTTCCTTTTATTTTCTTTCTTGTAATAAGTTAAGGTTTCCATTTCGAGCATTTCCTTTTTTGTAATTAGTTTAGGATTTGATTTAATTACATGCACTCCATTAAATCATGATAGAGAAGGAGGAACACATTATATACTGCACATATATTTTTGTTACCTCTTAAGTTTGTACGAACTCCAGGTTGAAAATTAAAGTTGGTAGCCTTGGGATTTGTAGCATTCTTGTTGCAATATTGAGGCTCATCACTTTTTGGTGCCATTGCCAGAGAGGTGTCAAAGTATGCATTGTTTTCTTCCCTAGTTAATTCATTTATTTTTACTTTTTGCAAAAAGAAAAAATATTTGCATTCCACATATTTCATTTCAAAAAAAAAAAGTGCATTGCGTTAGTGTTTTCATTCGATCATAAAAACAAAACATTTATCCAATGCCAACCCATCCCTCTATTTGATCACGTGGGGTAGTAAGGCCCACACCACCATCCACTTTTGTAGGTATAAGAAGAAGAGATGACAAATAATGTAGTATAAATGGATGGAAATGATGATAATAAAGAAGATCCTCTTGGATTTCCTATTCAAGATAATGATGTCAGTGTGCATAAGAAGAACATCCCTGCATCGTTTTTTCAAAACTTTCATGGTCTGAGGTCAGAGGATCCTGAAACATTTCTCTTTGAATTTGAAATTGTTTGTAGATCTTATGGTTACAATGGAAAAAGAAATAGGATTGGAACAATCCCCGTAGCTAAAATCAATGGGAATTATTTGATACGGAGATACATTCTAGAAGGATCGCTATTTCTGATGGGTTGAATATTCTTCGATGGGGATACAAAACCAAAGTTATGTTCACCATAAAAGAAGCTTATCATTTGGTAGTAGAGGAACCTCAAGAGTAGTATAATCCTCTCTGGTGAAAAATATGGACGAACAATTTTCGACAAAGGTGACGTACTTCCTATCACTAGTGTGTAGTGCTCATACTCTCACTTGAGACTAATTACAAGAGAGTGTAATCCATGAGCCTTCCTTCTGCAGAATGTGTGTCACTCAAAATGAAACTATTGAGCATATTTTGAACCTATTCCCCCTTGTATCTCAACTCTGGTAGAATATTGACTCTCTTTTTGGTCACCTAGATCGATATAATACTAGTATTAAATCCACTATTGAGACTTGGAGGCAACAAATCTTCTCTAGTCCTGTCCTAAATAGAGCTTGGTATCTCTCCCTTAGCTTTCTTCTTTGGGTAGTATGGAAAGAAAGGAATAGAAGGATTTTCAAAGAATAGAATCTCCCACACTCGAAGATTTAGAAAATAATTCTCCAAAACATTAGAGAAACTATCCTTGTAGACAAATGGCATTCTAATGATTGGAAAGTTACACCTCAGGAAGCGCAGGTCCTTCATTTCCTAAGCATGTCCCCACAAATGTTGCCCACTTATCATGGAAGTTAAAGCCTCCCGGGAAACCCCCTCCCAATTCTTCTGCCCTCATCATGGTTCTCTTAAGCTCAACTTTTATTGGGCATCCAAAGGTAAGCCGAGAGTTGTGAGATTTGGTGGTATCTTCAGAGACCCATAGTGTCAGGTTGTTCAAATATATGCTTTGGACTAAGGCTTGGCTAGAAACAATCAAGTTGACTCCAATGCAGTCAAACATGTTTTACTAAGCACAAGATGGGAAGCATTCAACAAATTGGTGGTCGAAGGCAACTCCAAACTCGTCATCGATACTATAAAAAAGCTTAATCAAGGTTCCTAGTGGGAAAATATGAATAAAATTTGGAGGACTACTCGTTTGATTCAGGACATTAATGAGCTTATTCAAGGATGTGAATATATCATTCCATTGCACGTTGGTCACACCAGTAATAAAGAAGTGGACTTCCTAGTGAATTGTGGATGCCTTCATTCAAGTAAGAATATAGATGATCCATGGTTAAGTGAGACCTAGGAAGAGGGGCTAGATCAACTGACTCTGATTTTAGACCAAGACTCAGCTCCTAATCAAAACCCTTGATCAGGGTGCAAGCTACCTAGAGATCCACATGGGGATCATCACCGTGATTGATTGTTTAATCGCAAGCATTGGTGGGTATCCTCTCCCACGCTCTCACATGCTCCTCCTCCTTAGTGACATGAACGGTCGTAGATCATGGCGGGTTCATGCGGTAAAGCTTGGCAGGCTATTAAAATTCCAGGTGGTGCGAAATAAGGATTACATGCAAAAATGTGTCTAGTAACCTAACTCATGTTTCAGGTGTCTTAGGATGCCTGAGACAACTATTTTTGGTTTCGTGGTATTGGAAACATGAGTAGTAAACTTTGTAGTGGTTTGTCTTTGCTCAGGGATGGAACAAATGGTCTGGTATATGCTTATGCCTATCCTTTTCATTGGGTTGATAATTGCAATTAGTGATAATCCTTGTGTTTTGAGTGGAAACAGAAGAATGGTGAATTGGAAAGATTTTGTGATTAGAATTTCTAGCTTTCTTGACTATGTTATGTCGATCTCCATAATTTTTGGCAATTTTCTATCTCGTATGGGCATGATTCATGGTTTCTAGGTCACATTTATTTTGTTGACTCTGCATATTGAATCTGAGACATATCATTCCAAGTTCAAAATGCCTTGGAAAACCCTGAGGAGGGCAATGGTTCAAGAATTTGGATGGGGCTGAGTCTATGGACTCTGGGCTTAGGAGTGTAGAGGGGTCATTGTTCTCCTTCACAAGGTGCCTCACACTCTGGGAGGACTCTTGATTTTCTATCCATATCAGATTGGGTGGTGGATTTATGCTGTGGTACAATGTCCTCTGGAGATACCTTTGTCCTTTTGTCCTCTTATTTAGTTTATGCTTGATTTTTTATTTTTTTTGTATCATTGTTACTCCAGATCCGCTTAATTTAGTTACCCTTATGTCTTTCCATAGTGGGTTGGGTCTTGATTGTGGGTAGGTGAGAGAAAGCCGAAGAAGGGTGGTCCAACTACAAATGAGGATCCTAACGTGGGTCTCAAATACATTCATAAAGAACTCTAGTTAATTATGCTCCAGCTGCAACACTAGAATGCTCACCTTGGTCGCATTGAGAACCACATTCTATGTTTGCCTAAATCTCAACTACCAAGCAGCTGACTAGCTGATGGAAATTAATGTCTGATAATTTTTGGCTTATATTTTCATGTATATGTCAGGTAGCATTTGTGTTTATAGTTTTATGTTTAGTGGATGATTTACAGACTATAAGTCCTATAAGGCTTGGATAGCCAAACTCAAACTATTTATGTTTTTGATGGCTTATAATGTGGTTCGGTGGCCAACAAACCTAGTTTCCCATTAGGCAGGTTGAGGCCACTAAACGTTTCTTATGTGTGTAACCTACCTAATTGTTGAAATGAATGCATGGAAAGGTACTGTCAGGCTTTCAAAAAAAAAATGACCACATCCAAGAACATGTATCCTACTCCCATCAAATCATTTAACCCTTTTATTATGCCATATCTTCACTAATTCATGCTAAGACCTAATTATTTTTCCTTTTTAAGTTTTACATTGTGTGTAATATGTGCAAATATTTGAAGCTATATGAGATATCTCTAAGCAGATAAATTGAGAATCAATTTCCCTATCTTCTAGTAATGTTACACACAAAGATTTATGATAGAATTTTTTTTTTTCTTTGACGATACCTATATACAAATGGTTATATTACTGTCCATATTTCATATGATTAATTATTTTTCTTTGTTTTAGAACCATTTGAATACCATTCCTAGGTGTTTTCTGTAGTAATAGATCTCAAAGTATTTAGTGAATGCTATAAATATTGTTATATCCTTTCCTCTTCTCTTCTACAACAATACTTAACCTTATTAGTCATCTGCCTTAGTTGGAAGTTAGCATGTTGATTATATATATGAAAGGTATCATCCACGAGAACTGAAATGAAAACCTCTCTTTTAAAAACATTACTGATTCTTGGCATAGTTTTCTAAGACAAAAAAATCTCAAGCAAACAACATGACCAATGCCTTTCATGTTTGGAATGATTTCTAGCTATAAGAAAGTAGATATCAGAGCTTATATTTCTCATGGTATACTAAGAAAGCTATTTGTAAAGCAAATATCAAATCTCTAAGGCTTGATAGCCTATTTTATTACAATCAAGGAGAATGCTCTCAATATCACTAGTGTCAATGGCTATGTTATGAAACCAGCTCACAAAAAGATAGGAAAGAGAGATCCACGCCTTAGAATTCAGCCTCTTCGAGGGGGCAACCTCCTTTACATTACATAAATGAACAATTCTTCAATGATACAAATGACAAAACCTCCTTTCTATATATAGGAGTCTAAGGAGTCACTATATAATCGAGCCGACCTAACAATAATAATATAAAGCCACAAAAATAATAATAGAGGGATTCTATGGGGCACAGAAATAACAATATGTGGATTTTCTTAACCACATATTGCTAATTTTGGATTACTTGTACGTTCTCGTTGAGGATTCTAAGAATATGTTGACTCTCCTACAACCAATCCTTCACCATCAATACCCTGTTGTCTCCTAGTTCCATTCCAATAAATGTGGGATCATCATATTCATACAATTCTATAAAGGGAGTCATTCTGATAGACATATGGTAGGTGGTGTTATAATAGTACTCACCCAAGTCAAACCAACTAATGCAAGTTTTCTCTTTCCAAACCACATAGTTCCTCAACTGTCCTTCCATGCACTTGTTGTCGATCTTCCTTAGGTCATATGTCTGTGGTTGATAGCTAGTACTTGGGTTAGCCCTATGCTGGCTAATCTAAATATTTCGTACCAAAATTTGTTGAGGAATCTACTATCTTAGTCATAGATAGTGTGTTTGGGAACTCTGTGCAATCTAAAAGTTTCCTAAAATAATTTCTCTGCCACCTTTATCACTAAATGGTCAAAATAAATGACCATGAAATGAGTGGATTTTCTTAACCTAATAACCATCATGAAGACACAATCTCTCCATAGAACCTTTGGAAGCCTTGTAATAAAATTAAACCAAATGTTTTCCCATGTTTTATTTTGGATGAATAATGGATATAATATTCCCTCTAAATCGGTCTACTCTTTTTTATTTTGCTGGAAAATAACACATTATGCTACATGTCTCCAAACATCCCACTTCAGTCCCTTCCATGCAAATATATCTTGTTCCTACCTATATGTTTTAAAGAATCATTGGTGTCTAGCTAAGGGTGAGTATGGATGGTCTTCGTGATCTTTTCCTTGAGTTACAATTCAAGAATTAAGAATATCCCCCCTTTGTAAAGGATAATGTCATTGGAAAGCTTATACCTATCTTCCTAAGCTACTCCATCCAAAAGCTCACATGCAAATTATTTTTTGAGCACTCAAGTAATAGGAGTACCTTCCAATCTCTACAACGAAATAGACAATTGGTTTCCTAGAGAAATCATCAACCACCACCTTCTTCTTCCCCTTCACATATTTGATGTTGAAATCATAGTCTTAAATTTTGCTAACCAAATTTTGCTTTCTCTCAATGAGATTCTTTTGTTCAAAACCTATCTAAAGATGTTGTCCTCTATCTTGAACAAAATGTTTCCTCCCACGAAGTACTATTTCAACTTTACTAGTGCATGCATTATGACCAACTTCTTACTATCATATATCAAGTAGAGCCTCTCGGGCTCTATAATCTTTTGACTCTAAAATATATATCGAATTCCCATCATGCACAAGTAATTCTCCTTTGCCTTCCCCTAAGTTATCACACCCTAAAAACAAAGGGACATTAGAAGTATGGATGTCCTTGGATGGGACATGAGATCATTACTTCCTTGCACCTTTAAAAAGTGTGTTGCACTTCTTTTATCCATATGAAGGCCCATTTTTTCATCAAATATGTTAGGGCTACCACCATTTGAGAGTATGCCTTGAAAAAATACAAATACTAATTACATATTTCCATGAATCTCCTCAATTCCATGAGGTTATTGGGTTCTTTCCACTCAATTATAGCTTGGATCTTTTCTTGGTGGACTTGCACTCCTCCTACACTAATGATATATCAAAGATACAAAATATTTTTCATTCCAAACTTTCACTTAGACTCCCTGGAAAAGAGAAAATACTCATATAATAAGATTAGCACCTCCTCTAAGTGTCTCTAGTGCTCCTCACGGGTTCTACAGTAAATGAGGAGATCATCAAAGAAAACTAGCATAACATTTTATTGTTGCCTCTTGAATATATCGTCCATGCGTGATTGCAAAGTAGCTAGTGCATTTTTCAGTCTGAATGACATGAGGAGAAATTCATATTTCCCATAATGGAACTTCAATGTTGTTTTTTGTATGTCCTACTCTCAAACCTTGATCTAATGGTAGTCAGACCTCAAATCAATTTTGGAGAAGTACATTTCCCTATGTAACTCACCCAAAAGCAGATCGATCCATTATTATGTATTTGTTATTTATTATATTCTTGTTGAGGGACCTATAATATATGGCCATTCTCATTGTCCCATCTTTCTTCTTAACCAATACTATAGAGGACGCAAATGGGCTAGTGTTGGCTTTATGTGCCTCATATCTAACAATTATTTAATGCTCTTCTTGATATCCTCCTGAAATATTTTGGAGTGCATATATGGTGTGGTGATGACTTTCTTGGCCCCCTCCTCTAATTCTATAGTATGTTCAAAACCCATGTTTTTTCGTTTTCCTAGAAGAATATTCCCAAATACCTTTTGAGTGCTTATTCAACAAAGCCTGGATATGTATTAGGTAGTTCCTATCCCCATCTGATGCCTTTTATCATATTACTATGCACTATACAACCCATGTTATGTCTCCAAGCTGAAAAACAACTTCCATTTTCTTAGTAGTGGCAACTCTTAGAATATTAGTTGTCATTCTTCTTAGAATCACCCGTTTTCCTTCTGATGTGACAAACTCCATTTCTATGGTATGATAATCCTTCCAAGTCCTTCCTATGGAAACGATCCATTGTATCCCAAACACCACATTGATGTTAGCAAGCACTGCTACATAGAAGTTATCCATTAGGGTGTAATTTCCCATCTTCAATTCCATTTGATGGACCTTCCTCAAATAAGATATCGTTCACCCTCCTACTAATATATCTACATCAAAACCCAAAAATTATTTTGTAAACAAATGTCACCTAGCTACCAGGGATGTATATATCCAATTATGATTGGATCCTCCTTCAATGAGGACCATGGCCAATTCCACTTGTATTTCACTCCCTACTCTAAAGGTGTTGTACCTAGGAACACATGATAGCTTGGCTATGGTGGTGCCTAAATTGGTCTCTCCCTGGTGGCTCTTCATCATTAATACTGCTACTATGCTCCTACTCCTGTGTTGCTACCTATTATTGCTCCTCTTTGTTGTCTGACATTACTTATATAAAGTGAAATTTTCCCTTACCCATGCATCTGTGTCCTAGGGCCCAATGTTCTTTGAAGTTGTATATAAATTTTTTTTTTTCTTAACTCGTCCCTAGTTTTTAAATCTAATTCTTCTTGTCCTTATTCTTCTATTGTGGGTTGAATTTAGACAATTGATTCTTCAACATTGCATCTTCCATATCCTTGGTTTTGAAAATAATGTCCCAAAGTGCATTAGGCTTAAAATCCTTAAACTAGCTACGCAATGGATCGATTAACCCCTCGAAATATATAATCACCAATTCATCTTTAGATATATTCATCAAAATCACTTATAATCTCTTGAAATCCATGATGTAGTTGTCTAAGCTCCTTATTCTCTTAATATGTGCTAGATCCCTACGATGTAGCTTCATATTTTCGTTATCGAACCTATGGATTAATATATTAGTAATGTCCAAATAAGAGTTGATCTTGGCATGCCCTAATGTGGAAAAATGGTGATACCACCATTCATGTTTCTCAAATTCCAAATTTAGAGTGGCATAATATATTACCTTTGATTCCCTCATGGGCTTAATCTAGCAATATGCATCTATTTTATGTAGCCATGCTCTAGTCATTCTACCAGAAGTTCCACTAAAGATTGAGATGTTTATCATTCTATCCTTTCTCAAGACGTTATTGTTCTACCACCAGTTTTTATCATCCCTTGATTGATTGTTATGCTTGATTGTGCAATAATCCAAGAGTGACAATTGTACATGAAATTTTTCCCTAGTGCTTCGTATTCCATCATAATTTCGAAGAAGCTTTCATCTTGTCATAGTCAGTTTTTCTTTGTTCCTTGAAGAATTTGGGTAGTAGTGGCTTTGATGTAGCTTTGTTTTCTTGGGGGGAACTAGATTGGGTGAATTTCTAGCCTCAACATGATGATTACTATATCCTCTGAGCAAGCTATAGGTTCTATTTGAGCCTTCAACTCCATTGTTCGCCCTGTGAACACTGGCCATGGACTGAGCAAAGGTTTTCATGGTTTGGAACATATCTTACTATCCTTTGGCTATCTCTTATTTTCCTTTGGTTAAATCATTCAACACATGCCTAATAATTTCACAGGTTGGATCCCCACAATCTCTCGTTCCTACCTCTTCTTCCTCAGATTCAGGTAGGGGTTCACCCTTTCCTTCTTCTTCCTCTTACAATTTACAAATTCTTGATCCCTTGGAGTCATCAATTGCAATAACCCTTTTAGGTTGGCAGGATGCTCAACTTTGATATCAATTTAATATGCCTTTTCTATTTATATGGATAAATTATTTGGAAATTATTTTCAAGAATAACACCATAAATATTTCTTCTAGATCGGATAAATTGTTTAGCTGCATCAGTAGTTCAATTAAATTGAAAATCCATAAATGAGAGGGAGAGTACTAAAAAAACCCTAGATTATTTTATTAATGGATTTCTGGAGGATTTTTACATAAATTCTTGAGAAAAAACCTAGTGGATGGTGTTATCGCCTAAAAAGTGATAAAATATCCATAATTTACTAGGTTAATCGATATATACCATGTAGTATGGGTTTTACACATTAAAAACCACTTTGTCCTTAAGAAATAACCCAAGTAACCGTTATTCCTAAGTTGTTTCCATTTAATTAATTTACCCACATGAGAATAACCCATAAATTCTTTTAAGTTCATTTTATTCTCATAATTTTACTCATTAAATTGAAAAAAATTAAAAACATTTTTACTAACTTTTTCCATTTCCATAGGAATAATTTAATAAATAATTTATTTATTATTATTATTATTATTGAGCTAGACAAAGCCTAGGAAGGGGTCAATCTCAATGAGATTTGAACTTGTGACCTAGTGTGGACTAAATCCCACTCAAATCAATTAGTCTACACTGAATGGGTATTCATTTATTTATTATTCTTGAATCCTTTCAACATTCTAATAGGAATATTTTATTAAATCATTATTTATTAAATATTTCATACCCATTCGATTGTTTCACTTAGAAATAATTTAATAAACCCATTTTGTTTATTAATTATTTCACACCTTTTAATCAATTAACTCAATAAATCATACTTTTTGAGTTAGTTATCTAAATATAGGTTATTTTCCATTTCTTTGACTTTTTACCCTCGTAAAAACTAATAAAGTACCAAAACTGGTGAGATCTTGATTTGGTCGAGCAGATATTTTATTGTTTGACAATTCACCTTTTTATTATAAATAGAGAGATTTTTCTCCACTCCCTTTACCATGACCATTTCATCACCAACATTTTTATCCTTTGTCTTTCTAGCTCTCCGCTAGATTATTGTCCTACCATTCTTTGCACAACATAGTATAGTAAGAGGGAAATCATTTACATCATGCAGGAAATTGATACCAAGAACTCTCCCATGAAGGCAAACATAGCGATCATCATGAATATATTTTCCTCCATAGATGTTATTTAATATAAAAATCTGTTCATTGGGTATATTAGTGTTAACGTTGTTTTTTTTCTAAATCATGTGTATGAAACATTATTTTCGTTTTTGTTTTTCATATTTCTACAAATTTGTTTAAGAAAAAATAGCATTGTTAAATATAGGGATTTCTCCACTTTTTTTTGTTATTTTATATGGAACCACAAATAAAGAAAGGTTTTTTGTTAACCCTTGTGTAAGAAGCCTACCAATAGATGGACTCCAAAAAGGCTTGCTCCTAAACACCTAGCTAATTCAACTCTTCAACATAGTATTTTAGCCTTCTTGCAATAAGAAAAATTTCCCGCCTTAATAATGTGATTTGACCCTTTGATAGAATCAATTTGGCCCTCGTTTGAGGATAGAAATAAATCGCTTATTGAATCATCTTGGCCCACTTTAGTATGGAGCAATTCAGCCTCCCAAAGGCTCACAATCTTGGCCTCTTAAATAAATCATCTTAAGCATTCCTACATCTATAGCCCGACCTTCACAATATTTGGCCCGTTGAAAATGTAATTTAGCCTTGTCATAAATAATAAACCTTTTTGAAAATTCAATAATTTGTCCCAAGAACTTGGCCTCTTTTGACAAGAATTCAACCAACGCAACTTGATGGAAATTAATTACCTCAACCTCCAATAATTCACTCCAAGGAATGACAATCAACATTTGGCCTTTGTCGATTACTTTGACCTCCAATGGATAGGAAACGATGTCCTCTAATGCTCAAAGGTTCAACCTCTTCATCAAAGATCAACTTTCTCTCTGACAGACACCCAATTTGGTACTTGAAATTATACTTTGATTCACCCTCCTAAACCACAACAATTTGATTTTCCCTAGATTAATAAAGTAACCTCCTTGCTATATCAATTCAAATTCACTTCAAGATTAATGATTAGCAAGGGTGGATTCAAAACCATCGAAACCAACTACCACTAGCTACGGTGTGTGTTCCAAAACCAAAATTGGGAAATATCGATGGTTTCTCCCTCACTCAGTAAGCCACTCGAGCTCCTTGTCAATTCACAAATAATTCATCACATATCTCTCCTTGAGTTTCCTTGTCTGTTTTATAATATCTACCTCCTTTGAAAACCATGGGTGTCTTTATTTTTCTAAAGTGACTTTTTACTACCTGTATTTAATTATCTAGTAATTTATTCTATTGACCCCCTTTTTCTCTCAACAGCTCATGGGATCTAGATACGCTATGATTCTAAAATTATCACGCTTCTATGGATTGAAAAGGAAAATTACTCATTATGAGCAAACTATATTGTTGCTTCTTTTGAATGCATCTCGAACATCCTTCTAGTGGCTTAATATGTTCATACTTTGGTTTCCCCCATTTTGGTAGACATTTGGTTTCCAAACACTGAAATTCCTCTTCTCCATGAAACCAAGGGGAAGTTCCATCCTTAAAGTTCTAAGAACGTTGTGCTAAGGGTATCAATCCCCAAAATTCTCTATGGCTAAAATTATAGGGGTCAAGATTGAATTTCCTTCTTATCAAGCAACACTCAAAA
>APFE031000215.1:0-20482 GCA_000404065.3 Pinus taeda
CTGTCAAAGGAGGGAGGAAACAAGTAAGGAGCCAAGCAAAAGACTGAGGTTGGTACTATCTGCTTCTCTCTCATCTATCTCTCATAAAGGAAAACACAAGTAACTTTAGTTTGTTTATTTCTAAGATAGCTACCCGTCTTAGTGGGACTAGCAGCTCTGAATGGACACTAGTTTTCCCTATAACATGGGGGCAGGATCCTTGAGGTACCCAACCTCTTTGATTTAACTTTGATATGGGAGCCCTGACGAGGAGTAGCAAGACTGGCTAAGTGGGTAGAGATATATGTGGATGGAGCAGCAGAGAGAGCTACAGTGCATGAGTCCCAGGACTGTGTAGAGCTAGTATGCTGCAACAATGCGAGAGGCACAGGAGTGTTGCACCAATGCAGGATGACACAAAGAGGTGTGCAATGGTACGAGATGCATGAAGTATTGAAGCATCTCAGAGGTTAGAGAGGAAGAACTTGTCAGCAGCAGGTAGAGCTTCAGCATCAAAGTATGTTTCTAGCCCAACAGAGAGGTCAGTGGGGAGATTTTGTTTCTAGAGTTGCTGGAGCAACCACACTTGGTAGAAGTGTTACATGCAGAACATTCCAAAGGTACAAGATTGGGTTTGATTTGAAGCCTTTCTTGTTGAGAGGAAGTGTTGAAAATGGCAACAAGAAATATTAAAAATAGAAGTGCTAAAAATAGCACTGCTATAAATAGCAGTTTGGGTACTAGTGTTGGATTGAGCAACAGGGAATGAAAAATGGAAGTGCTAAAAATAGCATTCTATTTTTAGCAGTTTGGGATGGATTCCTATTTTTAGTTAGTCCCTAGACTAAAATAGGAAGTAAACTTCGAATTTGAACTTAACAACTGTTTGAAAATAAATTAATTAATTCTCCATGAGTTAATTAGTTGTGAAAAATAAAACATGAAGTCTATGTGAGGACATGCAACAATTTATCTATTAATTGAGGAATTTATACATCAACTAAAGAGATAAGGATGAGTTTTAATTTGAGTAGTAATTAGTTGGCTCAGTTAACTGGGTCAAGTCCAGTTATAATTGATTTAAACAGTTTGTTTAAATTAAGTAAGTTCAGTTAGTTAATGCATGCTTGCATATAACTGTTGCAGTTCAAATAACTGAAAATTCTCTCATGAATAACTCATGCGTGTCAGTTCAGACAGAGACCCATTTGAGATCAGAGAAGGGACAGTGTACTATCAGTTGGATGAATATTTCTCCTATAAAGGAAGCTCATCCATGATGAGGATTTATCTCCTTCAGGATTGTGCAGTTGGATTAGAGGTTGGTGAGTGTGTGAAGAGGCCAATTCACACAAGTGGCTGCCCTAGACCCCAATCAGAATTACACAAAGAAATAGGAGGCTTTGAGGGTATACTAGAGGTTATATAGATGCCTTTGACTGTTTATGAGCAGCAGAGGTATTACAGAGAGAGCATGATATCTTTTGAGCTGATTCTTTTTGTAATACTAGTTATATTTCCACTTGTATGATAATACAAAGATGGGGTTTTAGGCTGGTGCTTTCCCTAGATAAATTATTCTGTGTTATGTTTGATTGATTCCTTCTTATCAGTTATATGTGTTCTTATTGATGTTTCTCATGTTCGATTAAGCTTCCGCTAAATTGTTTGTAGAAGTAGATCAAGTGTTTTGCTTTAGTACATTGCATTACCAGGTGATTTACAGTGGGAAAATCTACACATCGTCTATCGAGATGTCTTTGATTTCCTCTTCTTCCGACTCCAAATTTATAGCTTTTCCTTCTCCTGCGTGGTGGGTTTCTCCTTAGTGATGTGTGCACCGATATGGCAGGTTGCCTGCCCTTCTTGTCCTTCATGGTTTCCTTGGTTGAGGTCAACTTTGGTCTCAGTGTCCTCGACGATTTAGGGACCTCTGCTAGTACTTCAGACACTTCCGGAGTAGCTACTTCTGCCTCCCTTTCCATTTCCTGTACCAGCTCCTCTACTACTTGTTCGGTATTTATAATTTCTGCGGGTGCTGACATAACACTTTCTAACAGTGCTCGCGACGTCTCTGGCAAATTTGAAAATGCGAGAGTCTCTTTGAAAGCCTCAAATAATTCTCACTCCATGGGTGTCTAAGAGCTCAACAACTTAGTTCTCAAAATTCCAAGTGTTTTTCACTAGATAGCCACTTGTAATTTATAGGGCATTTTGAATTCAAATCTGACCAGTCCCCCAAAATTCAGTCATTAATATTGGATTGGCAGCAGATTTTCAAAGATCAGATCCATAAATTTTGTTTTAAATGTCGATTGCCCACTCCATTTGGTTGCATTTCAACCGTCAAATCATGAATAGTTACTTTAACGGTCACTTTCTGGCTAACTTGCGCGGTTTCTGCCTGGGTAGCATAGCTCCCTCCACGTTGTCGCGAACCATGTGACACTTCCTTGCTTCGCACAATCCTCCAATCCTGCAGCTCCCCAACCTGAGTAGTATATTTTATAGTCCCGCGCCTCCTTTTAGCCACCTGGAGTGCTAAGACTATGCTAAGGTCATCTAGTCACATGGCTAGACCACCAGTGTATGGCTTCAAGTGACTACCATTCACCTTTCCTAGGAAGGGTTCTCCATTCAATTTGACCAGTTGTACCGCTCCTCCATTGGTAATTTCCTTAATGACATAGGGCCCTAACCAGTGCATCCTGAAATTCCCTAGAAATTTATCAAACTTACTATCATATAAAAAAACTAGGTCATTTACCTTAAAGGTGCACAACTTAATATGTCGATAATGCCATGCCTTTTCGCATTGCTTTTGGACCTGTTGGTGAAATCCAACTAGAAATATTTCTTCCTCAAGCTCATCTAGTTGTGTGAGCCTCTCCTCTGGAGCTCTATGATCCGTCATACCTATGAGTGCCACTATGCGCAGACTAGGAAAAATATATTCCATAGGCATTACCACTTCAACACCATAGACAAGCCTAAAGGGGGTTTGTCCAGTCAACTTCTTGCATGTTGTTCAATAAGCCCATAGTACTGCAGGTATGCGTAGGCCCCAATCACTTCACTGAGCATTGCAAACCTTGGTCAGTGCGTTCTCTAGCACTTTATTGAATGATTCCACCGTCTCATTAGCTTGTGGGTGATAAGGCATGCTCTTCTGGTGATACACCTGAAATTCCTCTGTTAGCGCGCTAATCGTCTCATTCAGAAAGTGCGTACCGCAATCACTCATCAACACCTTTCGACATCCAAATCGCATCAGTACATACTCAAAGAGGAACTTTGTGGCAGTCGTGCCTATGCAATCCTTTACAGGCTGTGCCTCCACCCAACAAGTCAAATATTTCATCGCGGTGATAATGTACCTCGCTCCCATCTTTCCTTGTGGCTAGATGGGTCCCACAAATTTGTTTCCCATTTCTCAAAGGGTTGTAACATCACTTATGGATTCAAAGGCGTCTCATTCCTCAGTGATGGCCTGCCAATCCTTTGACATACATTAGATGCCTTGTAGTACACTTTTGAGTCCTGATGGAGGGTTGGCCACCACAACCCTGCACGTAGAATCTTCTGCGCAATTTCTCTTCCTACATAATGTCCTCCCATGGTGCCCCCATGAGCATCTGCGAGGATGCTGCTTCTTTCAAACTCAGGTACATACTATCGCAATATCTCGTAAGACCCCATTTTGTATAGATGCCCAGTAATGATAGAAAAATCTATCAAACACCACTAATTCCTTCTTCTGTTGGACAATGTATCCTTTTGGGGTAGTTCCTGTCGTTAGGAAGTGTATTATATCCTCAAAATGACCATTCGCGACATGCACTGCAAATAGTTTCGCGTCAGGTAATCCCTCCTCCAAATTAGTGGGCTCTTCCCCTGTTTCGATGCACAACAAATGGTCTGGTCCCACATTCAGTCGTTTGGGAATCACAATGACCTCAAAATCATATTATTGGAACAATAAGAGCCATCTTCAGGTTCTCCCCCCCAACACAGGCTTATTGACTAGGTACTTCAGTGCGGAATGATCTGTGTACATCTTAAAGTGGCCTCCCAACAAGTAGTGTCTAAAATTCTGGAGCGCATATACCATAGCTAACCCTTCGCATTCAATGGTGGAATAGTTCTTATCTGCCTTGGATAACCTTTTGCTTGCAAACGCTATAGTATGGTCCAAGTCTTCTCCACCATCTTGTGTGAGTACTACTCCCAACACTATACACGATGCATCGACATGTAGATGAAACTCCTTCTTCCAGTCTAGGAAGAATAGGATCAGCATAGTGACCATCTTTTCTTTCAATACATCCAGGCTCTTTTTACAATCCTCATTCCAGCAGAATGTGACATCCTTCTTCAACAACTTCTCCATAGGCACGTTGATCTGGGCATAGCCTTTGATGAACTTTCTATAATATCTTGTATGTCCTAGGGTGGTGCGTAGTTGTTTCATATTCCTTGGCGCTTCCAAGTTTAGTACCACTGCGATCTTCGTGGGGTATACCATCAATCCTTGTCTGCAAACAACATGACCCAGCAGGGTCCCAAAGGGAACACAAATCAAGCACTTCTTCAAATTGAGTGCGATTTGGTATCTTCGACAGGTATCCAGCATCAAGTGCAGGCTTGCTACATGGCGTTTTACCAGTCTAAACACAATCCATTCATCAAAGTATGCCTCGAGGAACTTATGAATAAATTCCTTGAATGCAGCAATGACTATGTGCGAGAAGATCATAGGTGCATTCTCTAATCCAAACGGGATTACAGTTTGCTGAAAACAACCCACTCAATCGCGAAGGTTGTCTTGCTCCTATCTTCCGGAACGATTTTGATCTGGCGGTATCCCGAGAACCCATCAGTGAAGGAATATGCCTCCTGGCCACCTACATTGTCGAGCACTTCATCAGTGAATGGAGTTGGGAAAGGATCATGTACACAAGCATCATTCAGCTTTCTGAGATCCACACATATCCTTATTTCATCCTTCTGCTTCTTCTCCTGTACCACCATTGGGCTTACCCAATCCGATTCTCCCACGGGCTCAATATTGCCTGCTGCGAGCATCTTGTCTAGCTCTAAGTGGACCTTTTCCTTATACTTCAGATTGAGATGGTAAGGTTTTTCCTTAACCGGCTTCGCATCGGGCTTCAACGTGATCTTCATAACACCTAGGTCCTTGATTATCCCTTTTAGATCCATAAACTTGGTAGGGAATAAATCCTGGTATTCATGGAGCAATTCATTGACCTTATCCACCATCGCGTCATCTCACTAATCTCCAATCTTTGTGAATTTGGGTTTTTTCTCAGTACTAATGTTTATTTGTTTTGTTTTCAATGACGTGGTTATCTCAGGGTTCTCAACCTGTAGTCCTTCAACCTCGCGGTGACCTTCTATTTCATGGATGTTAATCTTTCGTGGATCCTCGTCCTCTTCTTCAGCAGTTATGTTATAACATTCTGTGTGTGACTCAGCTGAGTAGCCCATTCAAGCTTAATCAAGTCTAAATGATCATATGGTATCCTAAGGATTGATGCTTTCACCTCTTGTAGTGCTTCATCAATATTTTCAAACCCGTCTTCAAAACTGAATGTCATTATGAATCCTTCACGTAGAATATCCCATTCACATGTGCCATGGCGAAGCTCTGTTTCCACATACCAGTTCATCGGAACAACATCTAGGGTGTGACAGAACAAGTGCACCCATTCAGGCTAGGGCTTTTCTCCATAAGCCTAAGCCCATTTGGCTAAGTGTGCGTGCGATTCATCCTACCCATCATAATTGTCTTTCATTCACACCTTTGGCTTCCCAAAGCAAGTTCTCATCATCTTCCTACATTCGCACAAATCATTAAATCTTCCCTTATATGTACCCCACCATATTGCGGCGTAGCGCGCAGTGCCCAGTCCAATGCCTGGAAGCATTGCTTTTCTAGTACCTCCCTCTCAAATGCATCCAAAAAGAGATATACGCCATTTAGGCCATCATAAGTGGGAATATTCCTTACCTCTGACAACACATAGTGCAACAACCAGGTGATCATGTTACAACTTAGTGTAGTTACTTCATGTAACCGATTTTGACAATGCTCTAGTTCTTCATCAAAGTCCGAGGTACATGAACTCTCACGATCCCATGTAATCCATCCATTCGCTATGTGATTCACCCAATCTTGGTCTCGCGTTGTTATCTTATAAATACAGTCTAGATCATCATCACTCTCATAATCGTAGATTGGTTTAGTATAGTGCGATCCTTTAGCAAGATCTAGGGGTACTATCATGTGTAGCGATTTCGTCTCAAATATCATATTTCGCTTCTTTACATTGATTACCCCGTTCATATCAGTAGCTCAATTAATTCCAAGGAGCGCAGGATAGGGTTTGCTTTCATCCACAATTTCTATTACTTCAAAATCATCCAGCACACTCGCACCCTCAATATCTACAGTCACCCCCTGCAGCCACCCCATGGGGATGACTTTCTATTGATTCGCCATCCTTAGCTGAATCAGAGACCATTGTAGAGTGGGTCTTCCCATTTGTTCCCAAGTCTATTTAGGAAGGACGTTCGTGTCTAACCCCAGGTCCAAGATAACCTGAACCATCTCATACTCTCCTATCTGCGCGATTAGTCTCATTTCCCGTCCCGTCCTGGTTTTATGCTTACCAAGCTTTTACACTATGCGCAGCTCAGCCAGAGTGTTTCTAGCGCATCTATTTATGAGCTCCTATAGCCCCTTCACAGCCTTGTTATCGTGTAGTAACTTCATGCAGGTTTCCAGGAAAGTTGTAAGCATAGAAGAGTCCATCTCCTTATCAGGCTTATCCTTACTTCTTGAGGTGGAGGCCTTGACGAAGCTCTTATTTGCTTCAATGAATGTTTCACGTGTGTGCTCTGAATTGAACTCAGCCTCCTTAGCTAGAGCTTTGTGAACCCATTTACTGTCTTCTCACTGATTCCCCTTGTCATCTCCTATTGCGATTCCACTTCTGAGCACTATGTTCATGTTCAGATCCTCTTCGTGTGGCTCAGACCTCATCATTTGCAGGTTCTGAGTCAGCGGAAGTGATTGGCTTGAGGGTGCCTGACCCAGGTTCAGCATTAATTATCCAAAAAAATCCCTACACTATTGGCCCTTTCAGCATCGGCTCACGAAGCATGGACCAAAGACTCACCCGAAGCAGTATGGGGGGATGTTGGAACAATGTTTTCACACCCTTAGATGGTTGTGATGTCATTTAATTCCCTCTATTCCTGCCTTCGCGCAAGTTTCTTCGCTCTAGGGCTTGCAAGAGAAACCCTCTATTTCGGCCTTCAATACCTCTGCGAAAGGGTACAATCGACCTTCGCGTAGCCCTAACCTGCTACTCAGGTAATTTCATGCTGCTCCGTACAAATTCCCTAATTAATCTAAGTGATTCACTTATCTTATCAAATAGTTATAGTTAACATTGCGTAATCAGATATTTGTAAATTCGTTCAATTAATTAATGTAATTACGGTCTTTCATGCATCATATAAGCACAATAAAGGAAATTCATACATAAAATATCCAAATGTATCAACATAAAAAAGACAAAGAAATTGAAGAATATCTCTATTTATTAATATCTTCCCAGTGTTTATAGACTATGTCCACCCTGCAAACATAGCTACAGGGGTCTGCGCACTCAGCTGCAGACTTCTACCCTAGGCCTCTGCGCACTCAGCTGTAGAGCCTCTACCTACGCTATGACCCAAGACTTAGACTTCTTTCTTCAAAGCTTCCACTCACTTCCCTGATCAATGCCTCTAACTACTTAGAGCTTAGCTCTTTTTATATAATCCCATTGTCCACGGACCATGGGCAGGTCTCTTACTTCCGACTTTTCTTTGCAAAACTAAGGGCAGACTACCCTTTTTGACAGATAATACCTTCGTGCTCCGCAACAACAAAATTTGGATTTTTTACAATTATATTACAAAAATTGACTTAAACATGGGCTTTTAGCCCCAAAACTGCCCCTGGGGATCCCGCTCCCAACAGGCCCCCAACACAAACATCGTGACTCGCCCTCGAGTCACTCAGTAGGCGCGAAGGTATTTGCACGAAGCCTGTCCAACTCGACCCGTATGACCGCAACCTTGGTCGTGCACTGAGTTGTTGCCTGCTTCGTATCTTCAATTGTCTTCTCGGTTTCTGCTCCTGCGTTGTCATCCTGAATCTTTTTTTGCAATGCTTGCAGAGACGCAAGCTTTCCTTTGATGTTTCCCATGATTGCGTAAGCTTCCTCCAGCTAGGGCTTTAGTCGCACCTTCAACATTACTTCCTTGTGCAGTACTACATCCACTTGTTCCTTCAGTTGTTTGGCATCCTGCATCTTGGCTAACTTCTATGTCAGCGCGATGGTGTGCGTTGTGCCCTTAAATTCGTCGTAGCATTGTTGGATTTCGCGCGCTTCCATCTCTAGCCTCTAGATTTTTGGGTCCTCTTGCAAGCTGGTCAAGACCTCAAACGATTGCTTGAAAAACTATGTGCAATCTTCTACTGCACTTTCCACTGCCGTGACAACTTCTGTGACAGCAGTCGCCCGCTGTTCCTTTACCTCTAGTAGTGTTGAAGGTTGGGCCCTCAACTGGAGCTTTGTAATCTACAGGTTCAACTCCAACTGACCTCGCGTCATCTCTGTCCGAGTGTCACGCACCCCTGTGGCCAATTTGCAGATGCAGACCTCAACTGGCTCCTCCTCCAGAATGGCCAATTCTCGAACCATTCTGCATGCCTCCAACACGACCTGCATGATCTTCTTGCTCTGGTTGGTCACCTCAACCTCGGCAGTGATGGCATAATTTCTCTATAGGGCCATCTTCTCATTATTTATCCGCTATTCGTTGATCACCAGGAGGGCGCAGTGCTCTCAAGCCCTCAACTTTGCAATTACTCCATCCTGCAAGAGGTGGAGTGCTTCGCACGGAAGCGCTGCCAAGTTCAACCCAACTCCCTTCAAGGCATTAACAGTGGGCCTGTCAGCCTCATGCAATGTGGTTAGTGCTCTGTCTGGCAGCACTATCGCACTAGAAGCCTTTGTGCATAGCATATCGGCAGCCACTCATGTGCCGATGGCCAAGTTGGTAGACACCGTACCTATTGGAAATAATACTGAGAGGGGGGGTGAATCAGTATTAGCAAGTCAATAATATTTCATTTCCATAATCATATTCATATACGCTACTTCAGTTAATGGAACTTGCGTGTATACGCAACTGTCTTTAAGCCAACTTGCATATATCCTGCAAACGTATGATTCAGTTAATTCATCATATGTTGATCTTTAATCAGTGCATCAGAACCATATAAATAGTAACAGAACAATCACACACATGAACAGAAGATATAAGGTGGAAACCCAATGTGGGAGAAAACCACCTGCTGTAATCGTCTCTATCTTCTTTTTAATAAGAAACTTCTTTTTACAATTTTTGTACTGGTGCAGTCTTATACCAATACGCAAGCTTCTACCTGCAGAAGGTTGCAACCTTCTCTCATTCTCTAGCTTCTACTGGAAGGGAGCTACAACCCCCTAGCTCTTGTACTAGCTGATATGTTTACTAGTACGTAGGTGCTGGCCTACAAAGGGCTACAACCTTCTCTTTTCTTCCAGGGACCACGTTTCATAAATTTTTAGACTGGATCCATCAATAACATCATTCAAACATCAAATATATCTCCATAAACCAATCTCCTTTGCATCAACCACAACTAAATCAATCAATCACTTTTCAGAACGCTGTAACCAGAATACAATAACTAGATAACCAGAACTCAGAACACTGCAACAGCAAACATATTTTATGAGGTATGTGCTACTTCCATGTGTCGAATCTGCATGCATATGCTCTTTTCTCAAGGCAAAATTGCGTACAGATCTGCAAATCAAATTAAGATGTATACACTGTTTTGATATGCAGAACCAGCATGTATACACACCTTTTCTAAAGTGAACATGCGTACAGATCTGTAAATGATGATTTAAACTTTACGAAAATTCTAGACTTCAGTTATACCCAGATCATCATATTTACAGACTACAACATGCACTAGTTATTCAGATAAAATATTAAAACCATACAAAGATACTTCACTCCAAGCCTTAAGATCTTGACCCATCATTAGATCTTATCCTTCATCAAGCGCTAAGGTTCATCCTTGATTCAAATCCAGCTATGCACCATAACCTAATAACCTGTATTCTAGATCTTACTCTTCATCAGATATTCAATCCTTGAGTACATTTGCCTAATGATCTTCTCCTACTTTTATAATCTTAGGCCTTACTCAATAACATGGACCAAAACCACTTAGGACCAATACCTTGGACCAAATATGTGGGGTCAACACTTCGAACCAGATACCTTGGACCAATACCATGGATCAAAATACCATGGACCAAATACCATGGACCAAAACTTAGTTTTCCAACATGTACTCGCCTTTCCTTATGTGAAAGTGCGTGTGTACACTATATGCTCCTTTTGGTCTGCTAACCCACATGTACACGCGGTTTGGTCAATGGGGAACCTACGTATACCTCTCTTTCTTCAATCTGTGAGTTTGAACTTTGATCTGTCATCTGAGTGAGTTTCCATCAAGGACAACACCTGTGTCATAGTGCCAAATCTATGTCATAATGCCAACAATCTCCCCCTTTGGACTTGATGGCAACCCCAAGTCACTCTCCCCCTTTGTCATCAAGGGCAAAGGGTTATGCTCGCCCTGAGTTCATGTGGATTTCTCTAATATGTTGAAGTGTGTTGATTGAGCTCCATGCTCCCCTTGAATATAAGCAAGGTCTACAAAAAGATGTTCTAAAAGAAGAACATGACTCTATACATACATCATAAATGACCTTCCTATCACCAATGACTCATACATACATCCATCTCCCAACTAAGTGGGGATATACCAAGTTTGACTCATCCACCCAACCAAGTGGGGATATACCAATTGTTTATACATGTCAAAACAAGAACATTACATCATCCATCCCATGCATAGTGGGGTAACAAAATAGGTCATTTCATGACCTTGACATTAAAAGATTTACATGACATAGAGACCAAATATCTGAAACAAGACCATGATAGTCATCAACTACTATCATCAGTAGTATCTGTCAATTAGCATCCAGACCAGCAACCATGATCTCCCCTTAAACCTGTTCCACTTGAATAAGAAACAACTGTGAATTTGTACCAAGATCTTCTAAGATAATGCCAACAATGCATTATTAGAAGTATATGCTCCCCCTGAACCTGTGTCAGATGATCACTGTTAGACCCATATCAGACTCCTTTTATCCTGAGTCTGGCCCACCAAAATATACGTGACTGTATCCACAGAAACCGGTGTATGTACACGGCTACGCTTCATGAAACTCGAGTATAACCACTTTTCTCTGAAGCAGATAATTTTTTACAACAGGATAATGCATCAACTACTCCCAACTTCTGTCTGAGATATTCAAATGTCTCTCTGGGTAGTGGTTTGGTGAATATATCAACAACCTGTTCTTTGGAGGGAACATACTCCAATTTGACCTTTTGTTCAAGCACTTGTTCATGTAGAAAATGATATTTGATGGGTATGTGCTTGGTCTTGGAATGCATGATTAGATTCTTTGAAATATTGATGGCACTTGTATTATCACATAGAATGGAGATGGGTGGAGTACATGTGATCTGGATGTCTTGCAATGTTTGCATCATCCAAAGGAGTTGTGTGCAGCAAGATGCAGCAGCCACATATTCTACTTCGGCTATAGATAATGCAATTGAACTTTGTTTCTTATTGAACCATGACACTAATTTGGAACCCATATAGAATGCACCACCACTAGTTCTTTTTCTTTCATCAACGCTTCTTTCCCAATCTACATTTGCATATGCATAAAGTGTCAGATCTGTATCTCTAGGATACCATAAATCAAAATTTTGTGTTCCTTGAAGATATTTGAAAATCCTTTTGACTGCCTAAAGGTGTGATTCCTTTGGATTTGCTTGGAATATTCCAACTATTCCCACTACATGCATGATGTCTAGTTGGGTACCTATTAGATAAAGCAAACTGCCAATCATAGATCTGTAGGTTGGTTGATGTACTGCTGTTGATTCATCATTTGAGCTGAGACTGCACCCTGTTACCATTGGGGTACATACTAGTTTAGAATCTTCCATGCCGTATTTTTTCAAGATTTGCTTGAGATATTTGGTTTGTGGCAGAAAAATAGCATCTTTATTTTGTTGAACTTGTAAACCAAGAAAATATGTAAGCTCACCAAGGAGGGACATTTCAAATTCTTGCTACATTACCGAAGCAAAATTCTGACTCATGGCTTCTTCATTGCTACCAAAAATGATACCATCAGCATACACAACAAGTATTAGCAATTTATTATTCTTGATGGAGATATTTGTCAAGACGGTAATACCAGGCCCTTAGAGCTTGTTTTAGACCATAGAGAGCCTTTCTGAGTCTGCATACAAGTTTTGCATCATATCCAAGAATGAATCCATCTGGTTGCTCAATATATACTTCTTCTTCTAAGTCTCCATTAAGAAAGGCAGATTTTACATCCATTTGGTACTTTGAATTTTTGAAAACTAGAAAGAGCAAGGAACATTCTTATGGCTTCAAGTCTAGCAACGGGTGCAAAGGTTTCTTCAAAATCTATACCTTCTTGTTGAGCATATCCTTTACAAACAAGTCTGGCCTTGTTTCTAATAAATTCTCCATTTTCATTCAGCTTGTTTTTGAATATCCATTTAGTTCCTATGATATTCTTATAATGAGGTCTAGGAACTAATTCCCAAGTATTATTATTTTCAATTTGCTCAAGTTCTTCATTCATGGCCTTGACCCAGCATTCATCTTTGCATGCTTCATTTACATTTTGAGGTTCGGTGGAGGAAAGCAATGCTAGATAGCTTGAAGCTTCTGTAATAGTTCTTCTTATCTATACACCTGCCTCTTTCTGTCCCAAAATTTGAGTCTCTGGATGATTTTTCTGAACATACCTGGATGGAGTCTTTTCTTCTACCGTAATATGTTCTTCTAGTGCTTCATTGGTTTCTTCTTCAGAATTGGTCTGATTTGATATGGGAGGATAATCCTCATCTTCTTCACAATCTTCAGTTTCTACTTGCTTTGGATTTTTTCATGCTTCATCAACCACAACATCAATACTTTCAATAATTTTCCCACTTTTTTATTATAACATTTATATCATTTACTTCGGGAAGAGTAACCAAGGAGAATGCCTTCATCAGCTCTAGGTTCAAACTTACCAAGTTTTTCATTAGTCCTTTTGATGTAACATTTGCTTCCAAAAACTTTGAAGTATTTACAGTAGGAATCTTACCATACCAAAGTTCATGTGGAGTTTGAGTGATGTTTACCCAAACATTTGCTTGGTAGAGAATAGTGACGACATTGAATGCAAATTCACCCCAGAAGGTTGTAGGAGTTCCAGACTCAGCTAGCTTAGCACGAGCCATTTATTGAACAGTTCTATTCATCCTTTCTACCACTCCATTTTGCTGAGGAGTTCTTGCAGTGGAGAATTGCCTTTTTATTTCATGTTCTTCACAAAAGTCAAAGAACTCATCCGAGGTAAATTCCCCTCCTCGATCAAATCTGAGGCATTTGATTTTGCAATCTGATTCATTTTCAACCAAAGCTTTGAAGGCTTTGAATTTTTCAAATTCTTCATCTTTATGCTTTAGAAGTCCTATCCAACACATTCTAGAAAAATCATCAATGAACAATATAAATCCAACACATTCTAGAAAAATCAACAATGAACAATATAAAGTATTCTTCTCCACGAGGTATTTTTTTCGTTGATGGTCCACATAAATCAGTGTGAACAAGTTCAAGAGACTTACTAGATGATCCTTCTTTTTCAGGGAAGTGTGCTTTGGTTTGCTCACCAAATTGACATGATTTACATATTGTATTTTCTAGGATGTTGATATCAAGAAAATCACGAACAGCCTGGAATCTGCATGCTTTTCTTATTTGAGAAAAGCTTAGATGTCCTAACCTTTTGTGCCATAGCCAGTGTTCATCATTTGTGCTTAGATAGCATTGTTGTTGTCCCCCCTTGAGTATGTATAATTTGTTTGGAGTTCGTATACCTTTGATCACGGTTTCTCCTGTATCAAGCTCACGAACAACACATCCATTTGATCGAAATACTACTTCATTTCCTTGATCACACATTTGATTGACACTCAACAAGTTATGCTTTAGACCATCAACATACATAAAATTCCCATGTTTAACTTTTTATTTTAAGAGAACAGAGCCTTTACCTTTTATGACAGCAAGAGTGTCATTTCCAAATGAGACCTTCTTTTCCTTTTCTAAGGCATTATATGACTGAAGTTTTTCTTTATCACCTGTCATCTGTTTTGAGCATCCATTGTCGATGTACCACTGATTTTCTTGTCCTTCTACATACAGGGCTATACCACATCTTTCTGTTTGTGGTTCTTTCTTTTTCCATATTTTGGTATTTAATAAAGTTTGCTCCTTCTGAGATTTTTGCCGAAATTTACTCTTGCATTCAGATTCTTCATGACCGAAGTTGTTGCAGATAGAGCATTCTATTTCATTTTCAAGAAGAGAAAAGTTATTGTAGTTTTGTTTCATGATCCCGTCACATTCCTTTGATTTTGTGCTTCTCTAGTCATGATGGTCTTGTAAGCAACACATTGAGTAGCTTTGTGTCCAAAGTTATGACATGAAAAACATTGGCCATTAAAGAAGTTCCTGCGATTATCGAATCTACTGACCTGGTGATTATAGTTGCTATTGATATTCATTTTTGAAAAAGATTGAGTATGATTTACCTGAGGTTGGTTGTAGCTTTTGTTCATCCTTGAAGTAAATTGATCCTGATTTACCTGGTGATCTGCTTTATGCCTTTGTTGTTGATTGTCAAATTGTTCACTACTCTTTGCTGCATCAAGATAGCTTTTAGTGGAGGTTGACGGCTTCTGTGCTTGGGATGCTTCTTCAATATATCCAAGACTTATCTTTATCATAGGAGAATGCTACACTTTGATAATTTCATTTAAGGTTTCTGATCCTTTAGCAAATCTAAGATTGAGAGCTTTCGTTTTCTCAATATCCTTTCTTAGACCCACAATTTCACATTCTAGTTTTTCATTGTGTTTTTCTCTTTTAGCAAGTTGGAATGTCAAAGTATCTATAATCATATTCTTTTCTTCTAAACAGATTTTGATTTTAGAGATTTCTTCATAAAGGTCATCTTCATCTAAAGCATCCAAGAAATCATCATCTTCAAAAGCCATCAGAAGTCTATAGTCATTACTATTTTCATCTTTATCACTAATTGATAAACCATCACTATCTTCATATGTATAGTAGCTCTTCCTACTTACACTTTGTTTTCTATTCCATTTTGCTGATTCTTTAACTTTATCAAGCTTATCTTTATGAGGACATTTGGCAGTGTAATGACCGACTCTTCCACAAGCAAAACATTTGAAAGTTAGTTTACCTCTGAATCTCCGAAACCCTGTTGAAGGTTCTTGACAAAATTTGCTTCTTCCTCTCCTTCTGAAATATGCCCTGATTCACTGAGTTCTTCTCTTCCTGAAGCTTTGAATGTGGCTTCTCTCATATCTGATGGACCTCCTTTTCTCATTTCGAAAGCAGTTAAGATTACGTGCAATTGTGTCATAGTAATAGTCTGAAGATCCTGCTTTTCTTCTATGGCAGATACTTTTGATTCAAACTTAGTAGACAAGGATCTTAAAACTTTTTCAACTAAAGTAAATTATTTTATCTCTTCACCCAAATTCTTCATGCAATTAACAATTTCATCTATACGTAAGAAGTAACTAGCTATACTTTCATCATTATGCATTTTGAGAGTTTCATATTGAATTCTGAGAGTTTGAAGTTTTGCACATTTTACCTGATTGTCTCCTTCATAGCTTAGAATGACCTTGTCCCATATTTCTTTGGCAATTTTGAGCTGCATAACTTTGACAAATTTTGATTGTGACAGACTTCCCAATAATGTATTGACAGCCTTAGCATTGGTTTCATATTTCTTTTTACCTGCCATATCTGTAGGAATTGCTGATGGAAATGTATATCCTCCTTCCACGATTTCCTAGACATCTGTTCCAAGAGATTGAAGATAGGCTATGGTTCTTACCTTCCAATAAACAAAGTTGCTCCCATCAAAGAATGGTGGTCTAATGGATCCTTCTCTTTCGTAGTTACTCATGATGATAGATCTTCCTTCAAGTGATCAAGCTTCTTCTGAAGGACCTACTCTGATTCCAATGTGGGAAATAATACTAAGAGGGGGGGTGAATCAGTTTTAGCAAGTCAATAATATTTCATTTCCATAATCAAATTCATATACGCTACCTCAGTTAATCTAACTTGCGTGTATATGCAACTATATTTAAGGCAACTTGCGTATATCCTGCAAACTTATGATTCAGTTAATTCATTATATGTTGATCTTTAATCAGTGCATCAGAACCATATAAATAGTAATAGAATAGACAATCACACACATGAACACAAGATATAAGGTGGAAACCCAATGTGGGTGAAAACCACCTGCTGCAATCATCTCTATCTTCTTTTTACAATTTTTGTACTAGTGCGGTATTATACCAGTACGCAAGCTTCTATTTGCAGAAGGCTACAACCTTCTCTCGTTCTCCAGATTCTCCTAGAAGGGAGCTACAACTCCCTAACTCTTATACTAGCTAATATGTTTACTAGTACTTAGGTGACGGCCTACAGAAGGCTACAACCTTCTCTTTTCTTCCAGGGACCATGTTTCATAAATTTTCAGACTGGATCCATCAATAACATCATTCAAACATCAAATATATCTGCATCAACCAATCTCTTTTGCATCAACCACAACTGAATCAATCAATCACTTTTCAGAATGCTGTAACCAAAATACAGTAACCAGAGCACAGTAACCAGAACTCAGAACACTGCAATAGCGAACATATTTTATGAGGTATACACTACTTCCATGTGTCAAACCTATGTGCATACACTCTTTTCTCAAGGTGAACCTCCGCATAGATCTACAAATCAAATTTAAAATGTATACATTGTTTTGGTATGCAGAACCAGCGTGTATACGCGCCTTTTCTAAAGTGAACCTGCGTACAGATTTGTAAATGATGATTTAAACTTTACAACAATTCCAGACTTCAGTTATACCTAGATCATCATATTTATAGACTACAACATGCACCAGTTATTCAGATAAAAGATCAAAACCACACAAAGATACTTCACTTCAAGCCTTAGGATCTTGACCCATCATTAGATCTTATCCTTCATCGAGAGCTAAGGCTCATCCTTGATTTAGATCCAGCTATGCACCATAACCCAATAACCTATACTCCAGATCTTGCTCTTCATCAAATATACAATCCTTGAGTACATTTTTCTAATGATCTTCTCCTCCTTTTATAATCTTAGGCCTTACTCAATACCATGGACCAAAACCACTTAGGACCAATACCTTGGACCAAATATCTCGAGTAAACACTTCGGACTAGATACCTTAGACCAATACCATGGACCAAGTACCACAGACCAAAACTTAGTTTTCCAACATGTACATGCCTTTCCTTCTGTAAAAGTGCATGTGTACGCTATATGCTCCTTTTGGTCTGCTAACCCACGTGTACACGCAGCTTGGTCAATGGGGAACCTGCGTATACCTCTCTTTCTTCAACCTGTGAGTCTGAAATGTGATCTGTCATCTGAGTGAGTTGCCATCAAGGACAACACCTGTGTCATAGTGCCAAATCTGTGTCATAATGCCAATAGTACCAGCCTGCAAAGCGTGGGTCTACAACTCCTGCAACTCGGTCTGGATAGCCCCTAGTATAATATGCTACTCCTTTTCAAAATGGTGACATCTCGGACTGTGTCACCAATGTCATATAAGTCGCCCTCCGTCAATGTGATAGGGTCCATCGAGGTCTTCGTCGCCTTGGATTTCTTTCTGGACCCTCACTTCTCCAACTCTCTCGGGCACTTAATGTGTGCAGATGTCTCCTGAGGGTCTACATTGTGCTGCTTTGTATCCTCCTCTTCAATCTCAGGTGAAGGCAACCACGTACCTTTGCCAGAGCCCCGCTCTGTGGCACTTGTCTGTTTTCCTGCTTCCTTTCCAATATGTTTTTCCCAGGCCTTTTCAGCAACCTCCTTTTTCCTCTTCTCGAGCAGCTACAACATCTTCAACTTGGCCTCCTCCTTCTTCTTCTGCACGGTGGACTTGCTTCCACCCACCACCAAGTTCGTGGTAGTGCGCCACCCTGCTGGACATTTATCAAGCACCGCATCGATGGCATCATCTGTGACCAAGTATAGAAAGTCCTACCACTTCTACACAAGGTCCTTCTATGCACTGATAGATACTTGATGTAAATTAGCATTGAAGTCAGCATAGCTTTGAAGGTTAGCATATAGCATGGGTGACAATCGTGGCATGCGATTGATGGCCATCCTAATATTCATTTCCATCAAGATGCAAAAGATTCTTTTATCCCGAACTCGCTCTGCGTCCTTGGTTGCCTACAATGAATCATACTTCGCTACTTCAAGAAGGTCTAGCGCAACTGAAGGGAACTAGCTCTCCTCCGATAGCTCCCACGCTACTAGCACAATCGACAACAAGAGCCACGCCTAGTGGAATGTCTTGCTTTGCTCTTGCGATTCGCAGCAATTCGCTAGGAAATCTCTGTGAATGTAGTCTGACTAGTTAAACTGGACTCCTTCCGTGCACTGCTTTGCAAGCACAACGACAGGCGCCAGCACCTCGTCAATAACAACACTTACGCATCACCTTCCCTGCCAGGATCTGCGTTGCTACCTTCACAACGGGGTCACAGATGCTGAAGATAGTGTACCCGCGCGACTTCTTTACCAACTTAAATTTATCCTTCATCGATTTTGTGAGCGCCTGCTTGCCACCCTTGCCGTCAAAGATCATAGCTGGATTTTCACCTATATATGGAAGGCACGTAATTCGGTGGATTAACATATATGTGATGGGTATCGTCTCCTCCAGCCATAGACAACAAACATGCACTAAGCACAGTAGTTGCTTGATGACCAAAACTGTCACCGGGGTGCGGTTATACTGTGGCATCCAGAGCAGGTTTAGCAATCCTGCCTTCTCTACCCTCTTGAGCCACCTCCGTGACTCCAGCATTGTCATTCCCGCATTTGTATCTATGGTGCGATGCATCAGCTGTTCGGTCGCCAGGTGTGGGAACTTCTCGTGGTCCGCCAAGTCCCAGTCTTCAAGCTTTAGTATCGGCACTCGGGCAGTAGAGGCAGGCAAGCAGTGGAAGAGATTTGGAGAACAGATCTGAGCTGTATTGTGTGTAACAGAGGTGGAGATACTTGTGAGAAGTATTATGCTGTGTAATGTTACATGACTCAATCATTAATATACAGATAGTTGGGGTTTTTTGCGAGATGCTTTCCCCGGGATACATACTGTGTTAATGTGTGAATGCTCTTGATGTTTTATTGTTATTGATGCTGCTATATTGATGATCAACGTAGAGGAGCTTATGTATTGTGTATGTTTTCCGCAATAGTACATGATCAGGATAATCTCCATTGAATATGTGTTAAATTATTCAAAATTTCTACATGGTATCAGAGCTGTTGATCATCAGATCTACTATTCAGGAAGTGTTTACATTCTATTTCTCTAGGCAGAGCCTGTAATCGGGCCAGGTAGCCTCTGGATTCATCCTTCCTTTGGAAGGTGAAATATCCGGTCAAAGCCCATACAGTCAATCTCTTTACGAGAAATATTGTGTTCTCACGAATCTTAGATCCGAGGCGGTTGAGTTGGTTGCTGGTGGAATTCGAATTTGCAGCAGTGTTTTCTTGGTGACAACGCAGCAATGTCTTTCAACGGATTGCGATTGGAGTATGCTCTTGAGGGTAGCTCAAACTATATTGCATGGAAGGATAGGATGGAGGCAGTATTGGATGATAACAGGCTGAAGGAGTTCATAGATACAGATATCCCAAAGCCTACTGATGCTACTCAAGCTGATGTTTGGCAAAAGAAGATCGCAAAATGTCGAAGGATTCTGTTGGAGGGCGTGAAGGATCACATTGTGTCCAGCCTCCATGGAAAGGCTACTCCATATTTGATGTGGAAATCATTAACAGAATTATTCCAAAGCAAGAGCGATCAGAGGAAGCTGGAGCTCAAAGATAAACTCAGAAACATCAAATGCGAGAAGGGTGACAGTATTCCCAAGTATCTCACGAAGTTCACTCAGTGTCGAGATGAACTGGGAAGTGTGGGGGTTACTGTCAATGATGAGGACTTGGTGAGCTTGGCTCTTCTTGGTCTTCCGAAGAGTTGGCATTCCTATC